>JAUMHN010357019.1:0-17418 GCA_032360265.1 Heliamphora ciliata | reverse complement strand
TCCAGTCTGTGAATCTTGCTTAGAGGGTAAGATGACCAAGAGGCCATTTTCGGCCAAAGGCTATAGAGCTAAAGAACTGTTGAAGCTGGTTCATTCTGATGTGTGTGGTCCTATGATAATTCGGGCTAGAGGTGGCTTTGAATACTTTGTCAATTTCATTGATGACTACTCAAGGTATGGATACTTTTACCTGATGCACAGTAAGTCTGAATGCTTTGAAAAATTCAAAGAATTCAAGGCAGAGGCGGAGAAGCGTCTGGGTAAAAGTATCAACACAAGCCTTACTTACACAAGTGCATATATATATATATATGTACTAAAGAGAATCTCTACAACTAAATAAAATAATCAAAAGTAGAAATCACTTTAGTGTATATATGTATATGTGTAACTTATTATATATATGTATATGTCTTCTCTTTGATTGGGTTATTGGCTTTCAATCAAAGAGACAAAAGTAACTTATTATATATATGTATATGTGTATATATAAGTCTCTACAACCCAATATTATAATCAAAATTAATAACCCAATATAATAATATAACTTTAAGCCAACTTGTATATTATTACAAAAGAAACTTAATACAAAACTTAATAAATTAAATAATAATAAAAATAATACAAAAATATGAAATTGAGTTTTAAAGTTTAAATTTATGAAATTAAATTAAAACTAATATAAAAGTAGTTAAAAATGTACACCAAGTTACAAAATTATACATAAACCAAATTTTGACCCAACCACCTCAACAAAATAATGTTATAATTAAATTAGAACATAAAAATTTAGTGTAACACTTAAAATCATTATTTTAATTCAAAATTATAATTATCATACTCAAAAATATACATTAAGTTAATTTTTAAATACAATTCTTGAACAATGTAATGTACATATACCATTAAATATACAATATATCAATATTATATAAACTGTGATACCCGGACCTGTCTCTTTTCGAGATCTTTATATATGTTGATGTGTTTCTTTTCATATATGTATCTTTGTGTTGCATGGATTATGTTTCCGTTATAGAACAGCATGTTTTGTATAAGGGCTATACTTGTTAAGCATGCGAGGGTTTGGTTTTGGTTGTCTTTTTAAGTTTTCTCTCCCAGTGACGACCGCTCGAGTGGTGGGGAGCTCGCCCGAGCGGGCTGGTGGCAGAGTGTTGGTCCGAGATGTGACCGCTCGAGTGGCAGGCACTTGGGAGGCATTCACAAAGGTATTTCTAGAGAAATACTTTTCAGCGACTTTAAGGGATCGCTACAGAGAGGATTTTCTATTTCTGACTCAGGGGACGATGACTGTGATTGAGTATGAGGCTGAGTTTACTAGCCTATCACGGTTTGCACAGGAGATTGTGCCTACTGATGAGTTCCGTGCAAAGCGGTTCGAGAGGGGTTTGAGGCCCGCTATACGTGACAGAGTGGCTGCATTCAGGATGCAGGTTTTTACTGAGTTAGTGGAGACCGCCATGAAAATGGAGGATACCCTGAATGAGACGCGCAGAGACAGGGACAATCGGGGTCAGCAAGGAGGGGAACATGCACAATCCTAGGGACGCAGGGAGAACAAGCATTAACAGACATCTGGTCCGCGGTCTCATCCGGTGGGACTGTATCCGCCACTGTCTTCTGTATATATGCCCCCCATAGCTTTGGCAGGTTGGTAGGTTGGAGCAGAGAGCGTCTGTTTGTTTCAGATGCCAGCGGCCAGGGCATCGTGCGGCAGACTGTCGGAGTCCTACACCTATTCAGTTGCAGCCGCAGGCTAAGGGGAGAGGACCAATGGTATGTTATGAGTGTGGTCAGTCTGGGCACATCAGGAGGGATTGCCCTAGAGGAGGGAGCGTGCGGAGCACAGCTGGAGCATCTGTTACTCCATCTGTTCAAGGACGTCAGCTATCTCGGTTTGTTGAAGGGGGGCTTTAGTACAGTCAGGCAGGCAGTCGACAGTTCAGGACCATAGTGGACAGGCCAGTGCCTATGTTCTTGCCAATCCTAGTTCATCCAGAGCCACCGGTCGTGCCCGATGCTGCTGCTACCACTTCCTTGATTAGAGGTACTCTTCTAGTCTATAGATCATGGGGCAGTGTTCTCATAGACACTGGAGCATCGCATTCATTTATATCATCTGCTTTTGAATCTGCTTTGGGGTTGGAAATGGACTGGTTGGGTGGTACTATGAGTGTAGAGACCCCAGTCAGTGGGAGTGTAAAGTTGAGTCTTGTTTGTAGATCCTGCGTGTTGGAGGTCACCGGTCGTTGCTTAGAGTTTAACCTTGTTATTCTAGACATGACCACGTTTGATGTCATCCTAGGGATGGATTGGATGATCACCTATCGTGCCTTCATCGATTGCGATCGACGAAAGGTAATGATTTGTACACCGATGGGAGATTATTTTTGCTTTGTGGGAGACCAGGATGAGGGTTTGAGGTCTATGCTGGGCGCTATGCGGAACCAGGGAAACTTGGGTTTCCTCTTTTCGGCCCTTATGTTGGATGAGGAGGTTAGGGCTCGGGGAGAGTTACCTCTGGTGATTTGCGACTACTCAGATGTCTTTCCTGAAGATCTGTTTGAGTTGCCACCGAGCCGTGAGGTAGAGTTCTCCATTGATCTAGTTCCTGGAGTTGCTCCCATATCTATACCGTCTTATCGTTTTGCACCCACCGAGTTACGTGAACTCAAGGTACAACTTCAGGAGTTGCTAGACAGGGGGTTTATACATCCGAGTACTTCGCCGTGAGGAGCTCTTGCTCTTTTTGCAAAGAAGAAGGATGGATCCTTGCGTTTGTGTATCGACTACCGGAAGCTGAATCAGGTAACAGTGAAGAATAAGTATCCGATGCAAAGGATAGATGATTTGTTTGATCAGTTGAAGGGGTCGAGTTGCTTCTCAAAGATTGGCTTGAGATCGGGGTACCACCAGTTAAGGATTAGGGATGAGGACATAGCGAAGACCGCCTTCCGGACTCGCTATGGTCTTTATGAGTTCCTGGTCATGCCGTTCGGTCTGACGAATGCACCAGCTACATTCATGAGTTTAATAACCGAATCTTCCATTAGTATTTGGATAGTTTTGGAGTGGTGTTCGTGGTTGATATTCTAATATATTCACCCACTAGGGAGGCACACGAGGATCACCTGTGGATCATGCTACAGATTTTGAGAGAGCATCGCTTGTACACGAAGTTCGAGAAGTGTGAGTTCTAGATGTTCGAGGTGAGGTTTCTAGGACACGTTGTGTTGTCAGACGGGGTATCAGTGGATTCATGAAAGACAGATGCTGTGACGGGTTGGGAGCGACCGAAGAATTTTTTTGAGATTCGTAGTTTTTTGGGCTTAGCAGGGTACTATCGGCGGCTCGTGAAGAATTTCGCGAGACTTGCTGCACCGATGACGCATCTGACGCGAAAGGGAGTTGTGTTTGCTTGGAGTGAGTCTTGTGAGTAAGCATTCCAGGAGTTGAAGACGAGGTTGACTAGTGCGCCAGTGTTGATTATCCCAGAGCGAGGCTTGGGGTATACAGTATATTGTGACGCATCACACGATGGTCTTGGGTGTGTTCTGATGCAGGAAGGGAAGGTTGTAGCTTATGGTTCTCGGCAGCTGAAGATCCATGAGAAGAACTACCCGACTCATGACCTGGAGTTGGCAGTCGTGGTCTTTGCCTTGAAGACATGGCGTCACTATCTTTATGGTGAGCATTTCGAGGTTTTCTCCGATCACAAGAGCTTAAAATACTTATTTTCGCAGAAGGACCTAAATTTGCATCAACGACGGTGGATGGAGTTATTGGAGGATAATGACATTGACTTGCAGTACCATCTAGGGAAGGCCAATGTGGGGGCTGACGCTCTTAGTAGGAGATCTCACGGGTTGTTAGCTTCTGTAGCTATACGTGAGTGGGACATGCTTAGAGATGTTAGGGAGTTTGATTTGTGTCTTGGGGAGACAGTGACGGGTGCTACCTTGTTTTCAGTAGTTACTCGACTAGCAATGATAGCACGTGTGCTAGAGGTCCAACAGACGGACCAAGAAGCTCAAATGATACAGGACCGTGTCACTAGTAGAGAGGATACATCAGGATGGATTGTGGGATCAGATATGAGTCTGAGATTAGCAGGGAGATTGTTTGTGCCAGAGTTATGTCATGCGGACATACTATGTGAGTGTCATCATTCTCGCCTTGTTGTGCATCCAGGAGGCACGAAGATGTACCACGACTTACGTCGTCAGTTTTATTGGACAGGAATGAAGAAGGATGTGCTTCAGTTTGTTTCTTAGTGCCTTACCTATCAATAGGTATAGACAGAGCACCAGAAGCCGGGCGAATTGTTACAGCCGTTACAGTGTCTGAATGGCAGTGGGAGAACGTCACGATGGACTTTGTGTCAGGACTTCCTCGCTCACCTAGGGGACACGACGCCGTGTGGGTTGTGGTCGATAGGTTGACGAAATCTACACATTTTCTCCCCATCCGCGTGAAGGATCTAGTGGAGAGATTGAGTCAGTTGTATGTTAGAGAGATAGTATGGTTGCATGGAGTGCCAGTTTCTATAGTTTCTAATAGAGACCCGCGCTTCACATTGCACTTTTGGCAGAGTCTTCAGGAGGCTCTGGGTACAAACTTGACATTCAGTACTTCTTTTCACCCCCAGATGGACGGCCAGTCGGAGAGGACTATACAGATTTTGGAGGACATGCTAAGGGCTTGTGTTCTAGACTTCAGAGGTTCTTGGGAGGACCATCTACCGTTAGCAGAGTTTGCATACAACAACAACTATCAATTTAGTATTGAGATGGCCCCGTATGAGGCTTTGTATGGTAGACCGTGTAGATCACCAGTATGTTGGACAGATGTGGGAGAAATCACAATCTTTGGGCCCGACATGGTGCGAGAGACGACGGAGAAGATTGCAGTGATACATCAACGCCTTTTGACGGCACAGAGTCGCCAGAAGAGTTATGCAGATCAGAGGAGACGACCTTTGGAGTTTGCTGTGGGAGATCACGTGTTTCTGAAGGTCTCACCACGTAGAGGTTTGATGAGGTTTAGTCGTAGCAGGAAGCTATCACCGCGTTTCATTGGACCTTTTGAGATCCTGGACAGAGTTAGAGAGGTTGCTTATCGTTTAGCTTTGCCACCTCAGTTAGCATCTATGCATAACGTGTTTCACGTTTCGATGCTACGAAGGTACGAGCCTGATCCTTCTCATGTGCTAGATTGGGCTAAGCTGTGGGTTGATGAGGATGCCACCTATGAGGAGCATCTAGTGAAAATTCTTGATACAAAGGAGCAGGTGTTGCGGGGTAGAACAATTGCTTATGTCAAGATTCTGTGGCTTCATCACGAGGTTGAAGAAGCGACATGGGAGCTTGAGTCTGGGATGTGTGCTAGATACCCAGACCTGTTTACCTCATGACCTTCTTGTGAATTTCGGGGGTAAAATTCCTTAAGGGGGGAGAGTTGTGAGACCGGGACCCGTCTCATTTCGAGATCTTTATATATGTTGATGTGTTACTTTCCATATATGTATCTCTGTGTTGCATAGATTATGTTTCCGTTTTAGAATAACATGTTTTGTATAGGGGCTATACGTGTTAAGCATGCAGGGGTTCAGTTTTGGTTGTCTTTTTTCAGTTTTCTCTCCCAGCGACGACCGCTCGAGCAGTGGGGAGCTCGCTCGAGTGGGCTGGTGGCAGAGTGTTGGTCCGAGATGTGACCGCTCGAGCGGTGGGTGTGCGCTCGAGTGGGGTAGTGCCAGAGCGTTTCTCAGAGTGGGGTTCGCTCGAGCGGTGGTGTGGAAGGGCCTATGTCGGCAAGGGGTCCGTTCGAGCGGTGGTGCCTGGGCACAAATTTCTGTAGAAGGTTATAAATATCTTTTGAGGCTCAAAATATCTATTTTCAAGCAAATCTCTTTCTCTCTTCCTTTTCTCTACATTCTCTCTAGCTTTCGAGTGGCCTGGGGCTTAGTTTTTCGCGGTTGGACAGCAGATCTTTGTTGTCGGCAACATGGGATTCACATCTATCTAGACGAATTCTCGTTCCGACGAGGTTGGATTTTGAGGCGTCGAGCTTTGAGCTCCTTGAGGTAGGATTCTAGACCTACTGCTGTTAAAAGGATGATATATGTAATTATATTTTCTTTCACCGGGTAGAAATGCATGAAATGCTATTTACATATTTAAACCTTGATTTATGGGTAAAAGTAGGTTTTACGCCTTTCTCGGTTTTATACATGATCCGGATGTGTTGAGATCCGTGATTTTCAAAGAGACATTTAAAAACGAGGTGTTTTTATGAAAAACATGTTTGTGGAGGTTTGGAGCAAACCCTTGGGGTTGAGTCTCAGTTTTGTTACATTGTGTTGTTACATGCTTGTAGATCTTCATGATGATGGATTGAATCCCTTTTACATACATGCGATGCAAAACTATTTGGTGGGCTTTTAAATGTTATTCATAGATGTACTGGGACAATGGGTGTGTTTGTGATGAGTTGGGCTTCCATAGCTCCTCGGTGCAAGTCTGAAAACGTGCGCAGAGTAGGTACTCAGTTCCTTCAGGTTAGTTCCTGTAAATTGAGGGTGGGTGCTCAGCTCCCTCGGGCTCAGGTCCCGTAAATTGAGTGGTTGGGTGCTCAGCTCCCTCGGATGGTGTTCCCGTAAATTAAGTGGTTACATTGTCGTGACTCCGTATAGAGCTTGTCATTACCTAACTGGCCTTAAGTGGTAACTAGGGTAATGCATAAGAGTCTATAGTTGTTACCTTGTATGTGTGTGGCAGAGTCGGTACATAGGATCTCATTTTTATTGTGTTCTCCTTGGCTGTGTGAACCGAGTAGAGGAAAACTATTTTATCGTTTTATTTTCCTCGGTTGTGTGTTCCGAGTGGAAAAATATTATTTTGATTCCGGTTGTATGATCCGGGTGAACAAAGATCATGTTCTAATTACTGTGTTTTACTACTTTCCCTTAACTGTAGCATGATATCTGTCAGGATATGCATAGTTTCAAGGATGAAAATGGTAGTTTTCTGATGGAAAACTTGTAGTTTTTGAGATAAAAACCTTTTTTGGCTCCTGTGGTTGAGCCCGTGTGTGTATAATTGCATAGCCTGCTTTACAGCTTTATTGTCTTTTCCTATTGGGCTTCGGCTCATGGTGTGGGATTTTGCTATAAAATCATTTTCAGGTGACCACGTGGAGTTGACTTAGAAGCTTGTGGTGATGGAGAGCTTGCTGTAGTTTTTCTGTTTTGTACATATACTTATACATGTAATGCCTGTTTCAAAATGCTGGTTTTGTACACCTTTTGGCGATATATTTATTCATGTATGAGTTTGCATGATTTCTGTTTATGAGAGATAGACTTGGGGATCTTTATCCAAATGTAGTAATATTTTATAGTTGATGGTGTTCCAACTGCAGAAATCTTATTTTCTCAAATGGGTGTTTTGGTGAGATTTTGCGTGACCCTGTTGTTTGGGGCGTGACATAAACAAAATTCAAATTTGGGAGCCTAAACCCCACTTGAGTATGGAGCACTCAACCTCATTTTTGTTTAATTGCCTTGTCATACATGCATCAGTTTTTAGTAACCATAACCTTCATAGGCCTTACATACTCAACATGAAGCCTCTTTTAGCAACAAAATTTATTTTAAAAGAAACCAAACACCCCCCCTCCCATTTTCGTCCATCCCTCTCTCTCCCTCTTTGTGTTTGTATTTTGTTTCTCTAAGTGTCCAAAGTAGGTTTTAGAGAGAGAAAGTAAGGAAAAGTTGGTGTTGTTCAAGTGTTCTTCAAGATTCTTGAATTCTTCTTCAAGGTGCTCTCAAATCCATCACCCACCAAGCTATACCAAGGTAGAAACAACATCTTTATGCATTTATTTTTCATTTGTAAGTCTCCTCTTATCTTCTAATTTCACCAAAACCCAAGATTCATGCTCAAACTCATGAGATGTGGTCTTGAGGTTTGTTTTCGGTTCTTTCTCTCCCTCCTCACCATCCACCACCTTCTTTTTATTTTTATCCATGTACATGGTATATAGCTTATGTATAAATCATATACATGAGAGATATAACCATGCATGCAAGGGATATGGGCCAAGAGCCAAGAAAAAAACTCATGTCTTTTTACTTTTTAAATGTCTGAAAAGGATTTTTGTTAAAAATATGATTTATTCAATTTTTGAGTGACCTAGACTTATCAAAAAATTTTGACATTTGTACTGTAATTTCATGAATCTATTATTTACATGCACAAATTTTCTTGAGATCCAAATCGTTTTCCTTATTTTTCTAAAAATAGATAAGTAAATCAGGTTAAAATAGCTATTTGGACGGAGCATTTGGATCCTTGCCATTTACTATAGAAGTAAGATCTCAGTATGATTTTTATGTAGTTGGATAGATAAATGTCTTATCATTCTAACTCTACTGGAATCAATCCGTTTGCATGTGTATAGAGAAAATGGCAACGATTCTCCTAAAGTGTGTCGAATCTGAACACTGTTTGGTAGAATATTTATAATAAATTCAAAAAATGAAACAAATACAAGGTCAAGTCTTAGAGCTTCTAAACACATAGATCTACCACTGTAAAAATATTGAAAAGGAATATTTAAGCCTAAGTCCTCAATTCTATTTTTGAAGCCACTGAGTTTTTGCGCCACTGTTCTGGAATTTTTCTCTACACTGTTACATAAATTTGTTTTGTCAAAACCGAGACTTTAGAGGCAAAATTTGGAAAAGTATAAAACATAAAAAGTGTGAAGAACATCTCAAATAGGGTTCTTACCAAATCTTAGATTTTAATTCCAAGTCTAAGTATTTTAAAAATCCTAAAATCGGTAGCTAAAATCTAAAAATCCTGATTGTGGTTAAATGTGATTTAGTGCTAATGCCATTGTTTTGGGTTTCCTATGTTGTGTTATACATGGTTAAAAAATTAGAATGTATAATATTACCTTGATATATTCACATGATTTTAGTGGTTGAATTATTTACATGCTGTTAGTTCTAGACAACCCAAGAGGGGTGGTGAATTGGGTTTTAAAAAATAAATAACAATTTTAAAACCTTTTTGAAAATCTTTTAATATTGTAATCAATTAAAGCAGAATAATCAAATATTCAAGCAATTGAACTATTGAAAAGGTTAGGGATAGATAGATAAATCTAGACACCAGATATTTTATAGTGGTTTGGCTTCTTCCAAGCCCACGTCCACTCTTCAAGTTCTCCCTTGAGTATTTTCACTATATAGAATGCTTTACGGGTGCATTCCAAGTCTTTATAACTTCAAGACTTCACTTGAGCTATCTGAATGTTTACGGATACATTCAAAAGCCTAACACAACTTCAAGAAGATCTTATGAAAATAAGCTCCTATTTTCTTCTAGTCTCTTTTGAACTCTTCTTTGATGAGATTTACTCACTCACTCAAAGGATAAAGGGTGACTCACCCTTGAATACAATAAATGAAGAGTATTAATGAATAACACTCACTCTCTTTACAGAAATAATTTACAATAAATAAGAAAGTAAAAAGAGATGAGGAACAAGAGATGGAGATTTAGTAATAAATGAGGGCTTGAGAATTCTTAGTTTGATTTAAGCAATAAAATAGTAAATGTATGTCTCCAGTTCGAGTAAATGCTGAGAAGTTACTCCTTACATAAGCTCTTGTGCATTCGTAACCGTTAGAGGTAGGTGGGAGTAATAAATGTCAAAAATCCAACCGTTGAGGTCTGCTGCGAATTTGAATTTTCGTCGCTGGTGTCGACACCGAGACTTTTGATATCAACACAAATTGTCTGGGCAGAATCTCTTAAGTGGTTGGGTCGACACAGATTTGCTGAGGGGTCGACACAATTTCTATACTCTACCTTACCAACATTATGGTGTCACACATTTGAATCTGGTGTCGACTCGTTTGAAACTTCAGCATCCGGAGGAGGCACTTTGTGTCGACTCATGTCTTCTTTGGTGTCGATACTAAATTCTGCAGGAAGCCTCAGTATATTTGTGTCGACACTTGAGGTCTCTGGTGTCGACACCACAAATTCTTCAGGTAGGCACAGGAATTTTGTGTCGACTCATCTTCAATTAGTGTCGACACCTTAAATGCTGTAGGTGGCCTCGGTTCTTTTGTGTCGACATGATTTTCATTTGTGTCAACCTAAAATTCCAGATACCAAAAGTGAGAAACACTTTTGTGTCGAAAACAAACTTATTTGTCTCAAGTCATTTTGAGTCCTGAGAGCTATGGCTCTTTTGTGTTAACACAAAACTTGTTTGTGTTGATACTAACTTTGATACCTAAAAAATAACTTTATGAAACTTTTAGGGTGTCAAACATTTGTTCAAAAGTGTTGGCACACTTGATATGCTTCAAGTATATACTTTGCCTTAAAAATATTTGACTTATTTTTCTATTGAGTTTAACATAAAATATTCTCATGCAAGAATACTTAAGTATTTTCATCCTTTTGAGAGATAAGTTATTTCTTTTGGCTAAGGTGTCAAATCAATTGTTCAAAATATGTTAATACTTTCATTTTAAAAATATAAAGATATTATTCTTTTAGAACCATTTATTCTTAAAAAATGAATTATGAAAATCATCAAAATCAAAATAAAAAGCCATTGAGCTAACAATATGCTCTTTTTTAATGATTACAATCGTATTAGCATTTTCTAGAAAATAATTAAAAATATTTTCCAATCAAGGGTTCTCCCCTTATCAATATGTCTTAGATAAGATATGCTTTCATAAAGTTAGGCATACATTCAATATGATAGCACACATTTTTAATATGATTTGCAACAAAATATCAAGAATCATTCTGAATTTATCTCAAAAATTCAAACACATATCAGAAGCATATATAAGTATTCATTGTCAAACCATTCAACAACATTTATAGGTATATAAGCAAATCATATATATATATATATATATAACATAGGAATTTAGAAATGTTCAAACATTTATCCATTCATCCAAACAATTTATATAAAACACCCATCCAAAATATGTAAGCAAACCATTCAACCAAGAAAAAGTATGTTTAACTTGTTACATCTTCACCTTCAAAAACTTAAAGAAATGTTTGAACTTGTTTCTTGCTTTTTCTCCCCTTTCACTCTCCCCTTCACTCAATTACCTTTTTCTTCTCTCCCCTTTTGTAATCTTCAAAAAAAAAAATTACTAGTCATCCATGAATCTTTTGAAATCCTTCTTCTCCTTTGCTTTTTGCTTGCTTGCGGAGGCCCGTTCCTTTGATGCTCGTGCTCACTCATCCTTAGCCTCAGCAGCAGCCATTGCTTCATAGCGGGCTGCCAAAGACAGATCCGCTTTGCACTTAAGTCGAGCAGCTTTTTCTTCCTTTGTTTCTTTGGGCATGAACTGGTTTGCCCCAGCTTGGCGAATCCACTAAAGATGCTCTTCCACTTTTTGGGAGTTGGCATGAACAACAGCCACAATACCTTGGTCATATTTCTTTCGGACTTGATGTAGGACTGTCTTATTGCAATTGACAATGGAGACAATATTGTCATCCATGGTCTTACATAGGGCTCTCCCGGCATCTGTGGTGTTCTCAACGTCTCGCTAGAGGCTTCGATTGGTTTTATCAAGGTGTTTGACTTTATCAGAGAGAGAAGAGACCATTTGATTTAAGTCAAAAAAGTCTTGATCAACTTTTTCTTGAAACAAGGTCACTTTAGAGGACAAAGCTTGAATCAAATAGACGACCTCAGATAGGTCAACATAAATGGGAGCAAAAGATGGAGCAGATACAAAAGAGGGAGGAGGAGGAGCATGTGAGAGACTAGGGGTCTCTCACAGGGGCGCTGGAGGATCCAGGGAAAATAGATGGAGTAGGAGAGAATCAAGATCAATGGGAATAGAGGAAACGTCTCATGGTACATGAGGAGGAGTCCTGGTGGAGGAGGGGGTATCACGTCGTGAGGTAGTCCAAACTTTATCAACACTTTCAATTTGCATATGTTTTAGAGTGGAACTGCCATATAGATCATGTTTGGAAAATGGTACCACCTTTTCCTCAGAAAGGTTTGTGCCAAAATGGCGAAAAACACGAGTAAGGTACATGACATGTGGTAGGGAGGAATTTGATTATTTGTGAGAATGCAACATGTCACGCCCCAAACATCCGAGTCACGCGAAAGCCCACCAAAATACCCATTTAAGGAAAATAGGTTTCACAGTTGATAATCAAAATGTACAACATTTGGATAAAATTCCCACAGTTTAACTCTCATAAACTGAAAACATGCATTCTCATACATGAATAAACATATCGCTAAAAGGCGTACAAAACCAGCCTCAACAGGAGTCACATGTGTAAGTACATGTCTCAAAAAGAAAAACTACAGCAAGTCTTCCATCACCTTTGCAACTAGGTCATCTCATCATGCTCACTTGAAAAGGTTTTATAGCAAAAAAAAATCCCACACTGTGAGCCAAAGCGCAATAGAACATAGACAGTAAAGCTGTAAAGCAAGCTATGCCATTATACACACATGGGCTCAACCACGGAAGCCAAAAAGGTTTTCCTTCCAAAATCATAAGTTTTTCGTCAGACTATCACAAGTCTCAAAAAGGTTTTATTTCATAAAATCCCACATTTTTTCATCATTCAAACTATGCATGTCAACCTAATAGATATCAAGCCACAGTTAAGGGAAAGCTGTAAGTAAAACAGTAAGCTCCACTCAGGCCACTCAGCCGAGGAGAAAGATATAAATGTAGTCTTATGTACCGACTCTGCCATACCGACAAAGGTAACAACTATAGACTCTCGTCCATTACCCTTGACCCATAGGTTTAGTAATGACAAGTTCTATATAGAGTTACAACAAGCACGCCATTAACGGAGGCAACCGACTTAGTTTACGAGGTCACAACTGAGGGCACTAAGCACCCACACAACCACTTAGTTTACGGGACCACAGCCCGAGGGCACTAAGCACCCATCCACCTCGTTTACGGGGATTAACCCGAAGGCACGTAGGGACCTACTCTGTGCACGTTTCTGGACTTACACCGAGGAGCAATTGAAGCCCAACTCAATACACACACTGTCACGGTACATCTATGGAGAATATTTCAAAACCCACCGTAGCTCAACTACGAAAATTCGCAAAATGATTTATACAACAAATGTATAAAAAGAGATCCAATCTATAAAAATAGAGATCTAAAACCATTTCCAAAAAAACGCTTAAAAGGTTAGACTCAACCCCGCGGGTTAGCTCCAAACCTCCATAAAGACGTTTTTCACCATTTTCACAAAATACCTCGTTTTCAAACCGCTTTTAAAAACTACGGATACCACATACCCGAAACATGCATATAACTGAGAAAAGGCGTAAAAACCCAACTTTTACCCAAAAATCACGGTTACACACAAAAATCACATTTGATGTATTTTTTACCTGGAGAAAACACGTATAATTACACAAAACACCCTTATACAGTAGTAGGGTCTACAATCCTACCTCGGAGAGTCAAGAACTCGACGTCTCAAAACTGAACGGCTTTAGAACGAGAATCTGACTAGATGGATGCGAAGCCCTCGGCCCCGATAGCAAGGATCCACACAGGAATCAACAAAAACCCAAGCCCCGGGCCCTCAAATCTCAAGAGGAGGAGAAAACGGTTTCTTAGGGATGAAGAAACATTTTTGTCTCAAAAACTCCGCCATTGCCATTTTTATAGAAAATGGAAAATTACACAGTTCAGTCGACTGAACCCAGAAAAACAAGTTCGGTCGACCGAACTGGACCCCCCAGTCGACCGAACTCCTCCACAGAGGCGTATTGGAATTTTCTTCGTGGTTTTCAAGCCAAAAACCATCCCAACTCACCTCGACAAGGTTTTTGGTCCAAGCACAAGCCAAATGAGCCTCTATTGAACCCCCGAAAAGCGTAAAACACATCAACGCATGCTGTTCTACAACTTTAAGGCATAAACCATGCATTGATGCGATCATATACTAGAATAAAAGCGTCATGTATATAAACAACATAAAAGAACAAGGTTCCAAGTCTCACAACTCTTCCCCCTTAAGGAATTTCACCCCCGAAATTCACAACAGGTCAAGAGGAAAACAGGTCTGGGTATCTAGCACGGATCCCAGACTCAAGCTCCCAAGTCGCTTCCTCAACCCCGTGATGATGCCAAAGGACCTTGACATAGGCGATTGTTCTGCCTTGCAACACCTGCTCCTTTGTATCAAGAATCCTCACTGGACGCTCCTCACAAGTTGCATCCTCCTCAACCCGCAGTTCAGGCCAATTTAACACATGTGAAGGATCAGGTTCATACCTTCGAAGCATAGAAACGTGGAACACGTTATGCACAGATGCTAACTGAGGTGGCAACGCCAAACAGTATGCAACCTCACCAATCCTATCAAGGATCTCAAATGGTCCAATGAAGCGCAGTGATAGTTTCCCGCTACGACCAAACCTCATCAAATCTCTACGTGGAGAGACCTTCAAAAACACGTGATTCCCCACTGGAAACTCTAAAGATCGCCTCCTCTGATCTGCATAACTCTTCTAATGACTCTATGCTGTCAGTAGGTGCTGGCGAATCACAGCAACCTTTTCTGCCGTCTCTCGCACCATGTCGGGTCCCAAGACTATGGTCTCCCCCACATCTGTCCAACACATGGGTGATCTACACGGTCTACCATACAAAGCCTCATACGGTTCCATCCCAATACTAGACTGATAGCTATTGTTGTATGTAAGCTCTGCTAAAGGTAGATGATCCTCCCATGAACCTTTGAAGTCAAGGACACAAGACCTCAGCATGTCCTCCAGAATCTGTATAGTACTCTCTGACTGGCCATCCGTCTGGGGGTGAAAAGTAGTACTGAACGTTAAGTTCATCCCCAAGGCCTCCTGCAGACTCTGCCAAAAGCGCGAAGTGAAGCGCGGGTCTTGATCTAAAACAATAGATACTAGCACTCCATGCAACCTTACTATCTCTCTGACATACAACTGACTCAGTCTCTCCACTGAATCCTTCACTCGGATGGGAAAAAAGTGTGCAGACTTCGTCAACCTATCAACCACAACCCATACGACGTCGTGTCCCCTAGGTGACCGAGGAAGTCTTGACACAAAGTCCATCGTGACATGCTCCCACTTCCACTCTGATATAGGCAAGGACTGTAGCAATCCTACTGGCCTCTAATACTCTGCCTTCACCTTCTGACAGGTAAGGCATATGGAAACAAATTAGATCACGTCTCTCTTCATCCTTGTCCAACAGAACTGGCGACGTAGGTCATGGTACATCTTCGTGCCTCTAGGATACACGGCAAGACGAGAATGATGACACTCACGTAATAGATCAGCTTGGCATGACTCTGGTACAAATAACCTGCCTACTAACCTCAGACTCTGATTAGAACCCACAATCCATCCTGTTGTATCCTCGCCACTAGCAACGCGGTCTCGTATCATCTGAGCCTCCTGATCCGTCTACTGGACCTCTAGCACACGTGCTATCAATGTTGGTCAAAAAACTACAGAAAACAAGATGGCACCCATCTCAATCTCCCTGAGGCACAAATCAAACTCCCAAACATCTACAAGCATGTCCCACTCACGTATAGCCACAGAAGCTAACGGCCCGTGAGATCTCCTACTGAGCGCGTCTGCCACAACATTGGCCTTCC
This sequence comes from Heliamphora ciliata, assembly GCA_032360265.1. Taxonomy (NCBI): domain Eukaryota; kingdom Viridiplantae; phylum Streptophyta; class Magnoliopsida; order Ericales; family Sarraceniaceae; genus Heliamphora; species Heliamphora ciliata. The sequence continues at coordinate 1,684 of JAUMHN010357019.1, read as the reverse complement.
CTAGATGGTGCTGCAAATCAAAATCATAATCCTCCAACAGCTCCATCCACCGCCGTTAAAGCAAGTTCAAGTCCTTCTGCGAAAACAAGTATTTTAAGCTTTTATGATTGGAGAAAACCTCAAAATGCTCACCATACAAATAGTGACACCATGTCTTCAAGGCGAAGACCACGGCTGCCAACTCCAAGTCATGGGTAGGATAGTTCCGCTCGTGCGTCTTCAACTGCCGGGAACCATAAGCTACAACCTTACCTTACTACATCAGAACACATCCAAGACTGTCATGTGAAGCATCACAGTACACAGTATAACCCAAGCCTCGCTCTGAAATGAGCAAGACTGGAGGACTAGTCAACCTCGTCTTCAGCTCCTGGAAAGCTGACACACAGGACTCACTCCAAGCAAACACAACTCCCTTCCGAGTCAATTGCGTCATTGGTGCATCAAGTCTAGCAAAGTCCTTCACGAACCGTCTGTAGTAGCCTGCCAAACCCAAAAAATTACATATCTCAAAGACACTCTTCGGTCGCACCCAACGTATCACAGCATCCGTCTTTGACGAATCCACAGCTACTCCATCTGTCGACACTACGTGTCCCAAAAATCTCACCTTAGGCATCCAGAACTCACACTTCTCGAACTTCACATACAGGCGATGCTCTCTCAAAGTCTGTAGCATGATCCACAGGTGATCCTCGTGTGCCTCCCTGGAAGGTGAGTAGACGAGAATATCATCCACAAACACTACCACAAAACTGTTTAGGTAAGGATGGATGATCTGGGTCATCAAACTCATGAATGTAGCAGGCGCGTTCGTCAGACCGAATGGCATGACCAGAAATTCATAGTGACCATAGCGAGTCCTGAAAGTGGTCTTTGCTACGTCCTCGTCCCTAATCCTCAGCTGGTGATACCCCGATCTCAAGTCGATCTTTGAGAAGCAACTCGAACCCTGAAGCTGGTCAAATAAGTCATCGATCCTCGGCATCGGATACTTGTTCTTCATGGTCACCTGGTTCAACTTCCTGTAGACGATACACAAACGCAAAGATCCATCCTTCTTCTTTGCAAAAAGAGTTGGTGCTCCCCAAGGTGAAGTACTCGGGCGTATAAACCCCCTGTCAAGTAACTCCTGCAACTGTACCTTGAGTTCACGTAACTCAGCAGGTGCAAAATGGTATGATGACACAGATATAGGAGCAGCTCCTAAAATCAAGTCAATAGAGAAATCCACCTCACGGCTAGGCGGCAACTCAAACAACTCCTTAGGAAAGACATCAGGATAGTCGCACACCACCGAAGGTAACTCTTCGCGAACTCCAACCTCCTTGTCTAACATAAGAGCTGAGAAAAGGAAACTCAGGTTGCCCGAGTTCCACACAGTACTGGGCAAAGACCTCAAACCCTCATCCCGGTCTCCCACAAAACAGAAACAATCTCCTGCCGGTGTACAAATCGTCACCCTCCGTCGATCGCAATCGATAAAGGCACAATAGATGGTTAGCCAGTCCATCCCTAGGATGACATCAAACGCAGTCATGCCAAGAATAACAAAGTCAAACTCTAAGCAACGACTGGCGACCTCCAACACGCAGGATCTATAGACGAGGCTCAACTTCACACTCCCACTCACCGGGGTCTCTACACACAAGGTACTACCCAACCAGTCCATCTCTAACCCCAA
>JAUMHN010356911.1:0-41395 GCA_032360265.1 Heliamphora ciliata | reverse complement strand
TTGTGTTATGGATGGCCGGTGAGTACGGGTGATAGGATGTTGGAGACCCTGGGAGATCAGTTGTTATGACTGGTTATGTAGATCGTGATAATCCTTTACGGTTAGGGTTTGATGTACGTGGTTCTGGCCGTGTGATGGGTTAGGTACGTCGTGAGCCATGCTATGTCATGAGCCGTGTACTCAAGATGTGGTATAGATGGGAACATAGTGGATGGGAGCATGATATTCCTTGGCCGGGCGTATGTTGAGATAGCAGAACGTGAGTGGTTCTGGGAATTTATATGCTAACAGAATGTTGTTGGTAGTCAGAGTAGTGTCTGATGACCTTGGACGTGGTATACCTTGTTGAGGTTTGAGAATTGAGTTCCGAGTGAGTAAGCTCAAGAATTTGGGGATGAGTATGAGTTGCAGATATGCCGGGAAGAGCACAGGTTGTGACTGTGTTGGAATGTGTAAGGGTTCAAGTTATGATTCTAACCTGCGACGAGTAGCAATTTTGTGGGATTCCTACGAGAACGCAGGTTTGTGGTCTGGTCATTATCTTCGTGATCAGGAGATCATGTTTGGGAATCGTGCTGGATACATGAGGATCGAAAGGACCATAGACGAGTTTGACAGTGTTGAGACAGTGTTCTGCGTGTGATACATTTTGAGGTTGTTTGTGTTCCACCTTAGGTTCTGAGGTGGGTATATTGTTTGTCCATGGGAACAAAGTGTGGAGTAATAAGGTTCAGCAGTGTACCGTGTGGTTTAGCTGGCCTAGGGCGATATGTGAGAAATCGTGGAGTACGATGCCTGTGATCGATATGAGCTATGAGAGCAAAAGTGTGGAAGGTGTCTGCATGGTTGTGGGAGTTATTAGTAACTCTGATGAAAGATCTCAAGATTGGGTTTCTTTGTTTGATGTCGTGCACTGTCTATGTGAGTGGTTTGGACAGTGGGCTTGAGACTGTGACGTGACTGCGGTTTGCCTAGTAGGAGTTAGGTGAGTAAGCGCAACCTTGTGAAGTGAGGTTTTGGTGCGATGGAACTGTTGATGTGTGTCTTCGTGCACGTTTAGTGATGAGCTTGTAATCCTATGGGATGGGAGGTGTTGTGCAAGGTATACAGCTTGAGAGTATTCGTATGTGTGCGAATAACGTCGAAGAGTTGAAAGTTTGGTGTAGTGGATGGTTTGAGTACCGTAATCGTGATTGACAGCAGCGGTTTGACTGTGGTCGATGCGGTTTCAAGGTAAGGTTTATAGGGTTCTTTGGGGGCTAAGTGTTGATGAGTACTGGGAGTATGCTGAGATTGGGTCATGGTTCCTTGTTGACCCTTTTCTTCTCTCTGGACAGAGAGAGTGTTTCTTTGTAAACGGTTGTCGGGTGTGAGTTGTTTCATCTTAGTTGGATGGAGATGTCAGGATCGTGACTGGTTCAGATTTAGTAGTGTTCTGGGACTGTGAAATTCTATGTGGATTTGGTATCCGTGTTGTGACCCTTGGAGTTGTGACTCGGGGACTTGTATCGTCGTGATCGAGTGATTGTGGGTTTGATTCTTCGTGGTTTCGACGCGTGGTGCATAGATGTGCCTTCTTAGATGTTGAGTATCTGTGTGTGACCTGGGATCTGATTGCTCCTACGGTTAGGGACCGTAAAGAATCGCATGATGTGGTTAGTAATATCCTACGGTGGAAGACCGTAAAGGAATACATATGAGTGTGGTAAACATGATAGGTTGTGGTAACCTAGTCAGTGTGGCTCGTTTTGTATGGTGGTTGAACCAGTTGGGTTGTGTTCCTTGTGAGGTCGAGTTGGTAGACCAGAAATGCTTGTGCTTGTTCTTATGACAAGGAAGTTGGTGTTGATACACAGAGTTCTTTGTGCAGTGATCATAAAAAAATCCTTAACCGTTGTGTCCGGCTTGTTTTGAGTTGTGTATGGTTGTCCTTCTAGCTCATGACAGAGCGAGAATTTTGTTGGAATAGTGCAGCTGTGATATTCACATGGTGAGTTTCTGATAGACTTTTGTGAGTTTAGATTCGGGTCCTGTTTGGAGTTTTGAACTGTTTAGAATTCTTAGAGTCGAGGAGTGGTTATCAACAGTGGTAAGTGTTGTGCTTTGGAATAACTGTTGTTTGTTTGGATGGTGGTTCCGAGAAAGTACTAATATATAAGTCAGAAGGGATGTGATGATTTAGGAATCTTGGTTAGTGTGGCCTGTTTGAACTGACGTGATTGATTGTTTGGTTAAGAACGAAAATGCCGTGATAAGTTTTGTATCTGAGGACATTGCGAAGTGTGAGAGGCAAGTCTTAGTTGGTTACTTGTCGGACAAATCTTGGGTTCGAGGATTCTGCTATTTTAGACTCGAGGAATTGATCTATGAGGTATAAGTTTGAGGTTGATGTCGGCTGACACCCATTTGTTTGCTTTGTCAGATGACAGCGATCATGCTTGGTTTGAGGTTGGTCTGTAGTTTTGGTATCAGTAAACTGATGGCGAGACGTCGAGTTATGCAGTAATGTGTAGGGATGTGCGGTTGCACATGAGACATGGTTGGGTTAGTGTAGGCTGTTGGATGCCTATGAGATGTTCTATCTGTGTGACGTGTTTAGTTAAGTGACTCGTTTGGGTCAGATGACTTTCTGGCCATGAGGCCGAATTGGTTTTCGATTTGGTGGAACCTTTTCTGGGACAATGGTGTATCACCTAGTGTTTCTTCAGGGTGAGATGATGGTTGTGATAAGATGTGTTTTTTGGTATTCCAGGTGAGTTAAGTAAGCTTTTCTTTGGAGTTAGGTGCTTGTGTTGTTACTCGTGGATAGGTGCCATGTTTGGCATCGGCAAGGTGATGATGTGGTACCATAATTGGTGATTGTCTGGTGATCATCAAATCTCGAGTAGAGTTTGTGCGTGCAGTATGTGACTTTGTGTGATTGATGTCAGGATTCGACATCTTGTGTTTGGAATCGCAGAGATAGTCCTTGATGTGTATTGTGAGGTGTGATTGAGCCAGTTGTGGCAGTAAGAACGAAGGGGTGGTAGTCTCTATGTGTTCAAGCATAGAGAGTGTTTGGAATCAAGTACCATGGTGGATTGATCTCGTGTGATGCGTTTATCGCTAGGAGGTTTGTGTCCGACGAGAGTTAGGTTTCTAGGTTTGGTAGTGTGAGTTAGACTTTGATCCAATGTTCCATGGATGATAGTGATGTCAGTGGGACTAGTCGTGCGAGCAGTCTATATGAAGGTTGATTCTTTACGTCGTGTTTACCTTGTGCGACGACGGTTGTATTCTCGGAATCAGTTTTGTATCTCTAGGTTTACATCAGAGATTGTTGATGGTTGCAGGTCATTGATTGGCTTGAGTTTCGGTGTTGAATTTCGGGGACGAAATTCCTTTTAAGAGGGGGAGAGTTGTGAGACCTTGACCCATTTTATTTTGGAAATGTCTAAGTGATAATGGAGTTTGAGTTAACCCTTGAACTCGGTGTGTTGGATGTTTTGTTTCTTCATAGTAGAACATCAGGTGCGTATGAGTTTTACGCTTGTTCGGATTAGAAAGAGGCATGTTTGGTTTGGTTTAAGGTTGAAAAACCTATTTTACGCTGAAAAACAGTTTGCCCAGCAGTCCAGTCGACTGGACTGGAGGATCTAGTCGACTGGGTCGATAGAACACTCATCCAGTCGACTGAACTGGGAGGTCAGTCGACTGGACCTCAGATATTTTCGTGTTTATAAATATCAGCAGCTTGAGATATTTTGGAAAAATCTTTCTTCTAAGCTATGTTTCGGTTTTCTCTGCCTTTTCTCTAGATTTTGATGGGCCCAGGGCTCAGTTTTCAGCAAATTGACAGGGGATCTTTGCTATTGGTGACGGGGGCTTCGCGTTCATCTGGACAGAATTTTATTTTGTCGAGATTTAGTTTTTGAGGCGTTGAACTTTTGGCTCAACGAGGTAGGATCCAAGACTTTAATGATGTTTAAGGGTGTTACGTGTAATTATATGCGTTTTCACCAGTTAGAAAAATGCGTTAAATGTTGTTTTCATGTTTAAACCTTGGTTTTCGGGTAAAAAGTATGTATTTATGCCTTTCTTAGTTTATTTCATGATTCAGGTGTGTTGATGCCCGCAGTTTTCAAAAGGAGGTTTGAAAACGAGGTGATTTGTGAAATTTGCGAAAAACGTGTTTTTAGAGGTTTGGAGCTAACCCTCGGGGTTTAGTCTCAACTTTTTAATGTTTTGTTAGAAATGGTTGTTGATCTCCATGGTTGATGGATTGGATCATTTTATACATGTTGATGTATAATTGTTTTGCGGGTTTTCGTAGTTAAGTTACGGTGGATTTTTAAATGAACTCTATAGATGTACCATGACAGTGGGTGTGTTGAGTTGGGCTTCTATTGCTCTTCAGTGGAAGTCTGGAAACGTGCGCAACGTAGGTTCTTTATACGTTCGGGTTAATTTCCGTAAACTAAGCAGTGGGTACTTTGTACCCTTGGGTTTCGGGCCCGTAAATTAAGTAGTTACGTTGTTGTGATTCCGTATAGGACTTGTCATTACCTAGCAGGCCTCAGGTGGTTTAGGATTAAGGTAATGGGCAGAAGTCTATAGTTGCTACCTTTGTTCATGTGTGCGGCAGAGTCGATACATAAGATTCATTTTACCTTATTCTCCTCGGCGGTGTGGCCCGAGTGGAGCATACTGTTTTATTACTGCTTATCGTTTTATTTTCTTCGGTTGTGTGTTCCGAGTAGAAAAATAACGTTTTGTTTTCGGTTGTGTGAACTGGGTGAAAAATCATATTTTTAATTACTGTTTTCCCTTAATTGTGGTATGTTATCTGCATTGTCGATATGCATGATTTTTAAGGTTGGAAACGAGGGTTTTATGAAGTAAAACCTTTTTGAAGCTCGTGTTAGTCTGAGGGAGAAACTTGTGGTTTTGGAATGAAAAACCTTTTTAGCTCCTGCGGTTGAGTCTTTATACTTATGATTGCATAACCTGTTTTACAGCTTTATAGTCTATTTCTATTGGGCTTTGGCCCACGGTGTGGGATTTTGTTGTAAAATCATTTTCAGGTGAACGTGGTCCTGTAGGTTGACCTTGAGGTTCCCGGAGGTGGCTGTTGACAAATCGCTTCTGTTTTGTCTTTGTTAGGTTGTTATACCTTTCTATATATGTTTCATGTTGGGATATAACATGTTGTAATGCATATGCTTTTCTGATGGTCGTGGGCTGATGTATGCATGTTTTAATGCTTTCAAGAGAACCATGGGTCGGTTGTTGTTTTTCGTAGTTTCTTATTACGCTTTTCGTTGCTGTGACCAACGGTTTACAAACGGGGTTTTCAAATGATTAATGCTTCATTCAAATTCTTGTGCTTCGAGAAAGATTTTGGAACGGCCTAAGTTTCTTTTAAAAAGAAAATATTTTCTTATCCAAACATATATATTTTGTTTTCAAGGCTTGGCTTTTGGGGCCGTAACCTTAGTCTCTTGGGTTAGTCTTTTAAATCAAATAAACTCTCGGTAGTACGTTTTCACAAAAGTTTTAGCCTTGTTTGGGCTCTTTGATTTTCATCCCTTCTTGTTCGGGTGGTTTGGTGGTTGTTCGTAGGATTTTCGCGTGATTCGGAGTTTGGGGCGTGATAGTAGCAAACCTTAAGATGGCAAAAACATGCTTTTAATCCAACCAAACAAAGTTTAAACACAAAAACCCATCATCCATAGCATTTCAAAGTGGTAAAAATGCATATAATTACATACAATATGCTTTTAATTCACTGGAGTCTAGAATTCTACCGTAATGAGTTAAAAACTCAAAACTTTAACAACTGGCGTGAAATCAAAGTCGCCGAAACAAGATTTCATTCGGATGAACGCGAAGCCCTTGGCGAGGTGAACACAAATCCACTCTTCTAACACCAAGATCCAACTTTGAAGCAAGCAAAAATTTAGAGAGAAGGTAGAGGTTTTGGTCTCTCTATTAAGAGAGGCAAAGTGAAGCTTGTGGGAGAAGCTTTGGATCAAAACCCCATGCCACTAGCTGCACTTATATAACCCATGCGAAATAGACCGCTCGAGCGGTCTAGACCGCTCAAGCAATCCTGCCCAAAAAGCTTCCAACTTTCTGCTACAACACCCCAGCACGACCGAGATTGAAACCTACATGCATATGTAAGCTATCACATGCATAAAACATATAGAAACATACCTTTCTATAACAACCGAAACGATGCACAACACATCACAATTACATTTTATAAAATTAAAAGGTATCGGGTCTCTCAACTCTTCCCCCCTTAAAGGAATTTCGCCCTTAAAATTCACTACAAGGTCAAGAAGAAAATAACTCTGAATACCTAGCACGGACTTCAGACTCAAGCTCCCACGTAGCTTCCTCGACTCCGTGATAAAGCCACAAAACCTTGACATAGGCAATGGTTCTCTCACTCAACACTTGTTCATTCGTATCCACAATCTATACAGGTCGTTCCTCAAAGGAAGCATCCTCGTCCACCCGCAACTCAACCGAATCCAAGATGTGAGGCGGGTCGGGCTCATATTTCCGCAGCATGGAAATGTGAAACAGATTATGCATAGAAGACAACTGAGGAGGCTAACGCCAGACGATAAGCCACCTCCTAACCCTCTCAAGGATTTCAAACGGCCCAATAAAACGCGGCAATAACTTCCCGCTATGGCCAAATCTCATCAAATCTTAGCGCGGTGAAACCTTCAAAAACACATGGTCCCCCACTCCAAACTCCAAAGGTCTCCTCCTTTGGTCTGCGTAATTCTTCTGACAACTTTGGGCTGTCACCAAACACTGGCGAATTATGGTAATCTTCTATGTCGTCTCCCACACCAAGTTGGGTCCCAAAACTGCTATTTCTCCCACATTTGTCCAATATACTAGCGACCTACATGGTCTGCCATACAGGGCCTCGAAAGGCGCTATCCCAATGGTAGACTGGTAACTATTATTATAAACAAACTATGCCAACTGCAAAAGATCCTCCCAAGAACCCCAAAAATCGAGTACACAAGCTCTTAGCATGTCTTCTAAAATTTGTATATTGCGTTCGGACTGACCGTCTGTCTGAGGATGAAAAGCAGTACTGAAAAGAAAATTTGTCCCTAAGGCTGACTGAAGACTCTGCCAAAAGCATGACGTGAAACAAGGGTCTCGATCAGAAACAATAGATACGGGCACCCCATGTAATTGAACATTCTCAGCAAAATACAACTTACTCAACTTGTCCATGGAATCCTTCACAAGTATGAGAAGAAAGTGAGTAGACTTCGTCAGTCTGTCAACCACAACCTAAATAACATCATGCCCCTTATGGGATCTAGTGAGTCCAGATACAAAATCAATTGTGATGTTCTCCTGCTTCCATTCCAATACTGGCAACGGCTGTAGCAACCCTGCTGGCCTCTGATGTTCTGCCTTCACTTGCTGACAAGTTAGGCATCGAGAAACAAATTAAACTATATCACTCTTCATTCCCTTCCACCAAAACTGTCGGCTAAGTCATGATACATCTTGGTGCCTCCCGGGTGCACTACAAGACGAGAATGGTGGAAATCACATAACACATCTTCACGGCATGACTTTGGTACAAACACTCTCCCTGAAAATCTCAAACTCTGATTCGGATTTAAAACTCACCCCTTAGTGTCTTTCCCACTAGCAACACGATCCCGTAACATATGAGCCTCCTAATATGTCTGCTGAACCTCCAGGACAACAACAATCAACATGGGTCGTAAAACCACTAAAAATAAGGCTGCACCCTCCTCTGTCTCCTCGAGACACAAATCAAACTCAACAATCTCTCGAAGCATGTCCCACTTTCGCACAGCAATAAAAGCTAAGTAACCATGAGATCACCTACTAAGTGCATCGGCCACGACATTGGCTTTCCCCGGGTGGTATTGAAGATCGAAATCGTAGTCCTCCATAAACTCCATCCACCGTCGTTGGTGTAGATTCGAGTCCTTCTAAGAAAACAAGTATTTCAACCTCTTGTGATCTGAGAAAACCTCAAAATGCTCACCGTACTGATAATGCCGCCACGTCTTCAAGGCAAAAACCACGACTGCCAACTCCAAGTCATGTGTTGAATAGTTCTGCTCATAAGTCTTCAACTATCGGAATCCACAAGCCACAACCTTACCCTCTTGCATCAAGACACACCTCAAACCATCATACGACGCATCACAATAAGCTATATAACCCAAACCCCTTTTCGAACTACTAAGGCACACTCATCGGTCACCCTAAAAGTCTGAACTACTGGCTGCTATTGCGGCTGTTGGCAAGTCTGCCATCCCTGAGCTGACTGAACATGTGGTGCACCTGTCGTGCTCTATACACTCCCTCACTAAGGGAAGTTCATGTGAAAATGGCCCAACTGGCCGCACCCAAAATTGACTGGTGGCTCTCTACCCTGTGACTGAACAGGTACTAAACTCTAGAACTATCCCCTCTGTGGGTAATCTGTCGCACGATGCCCTGACTGCTTACACCGGTAACAAATAAGCTCCCTCCGCTTTGGTTATTTCGACGAAGCTACCGAAGGTGCTGGTGCTGAAAACTGTTGGTATGACTCAGTGGGACCAGAACTAGGACCAAACAACCTCTGCCTCTTATTGCGGCATCCACCTGACTGTGAACTCGCTCCACCCTACAGTGCTCTAGCCTCTCTAGCCTTTCGGGTCTCATTCAAGATATTCTCAATGGTGACTGCTGATTCCACCAACTCAGTAAAGGCACACGTAGCCTCAATCTCGAGAAATACCTTCATGAAAGCATCCCGCGTACCTTTGATAACGGTTCTAGCAAACTTCCACCACTCGTGGGCATCACCCCTCAGCTGAAAAGTGGCAAACGCAACCCTTAAGTCGTCCTCGACAATCTGTAACGTGTTTAAGATCCTTGTAACTAGCTCCAGCCATTCTGTGGCCACCTTGGGATCAGGATCCCCAACAAAGATAGGAGGGTCAAGGCGCTAAAACTCACGCATCGCTATAGTCGCCCTCGGCTCAGATACTCTTACCCCTCCCTTAGCGGCCTCAGCTAACTGGCGGATGGAACCCACCATCTCCCGAAACGGATCTATCCCGTCTACTGGTCCTTGGGGAGCATTAGCATCCCCAGCATCAGGGATCGACATATCCCCTTGGCCTTAACCACAGCCACGACCTCGACCTCGGCTCCGGCCTCGCCCTCTTCACGCTGACATAACTTCTATATAAAAGAAATACAAAACATAACAACATAAGATTCAACTCATCATGTTATTATAAATACATTGCACATAATCATGTTAACACTTAGCCATTCAAGATCATACAGACACACTCCACATACCGAGGAGCACCGACAAGAGTGATTTTTCAATTTGTGTAACCTACTTAGATTCCTTGCTTGAAAGTACGTCGGCCAAACACATTTCTAACTCAGCCTCCAAGTGTGTTAATCCAAATGACCAAGGGCAAGACCAATCAATCCTAAGGTCCAACCTCTATGCTCACGTATTACATAAATTCCTCATGCAATAGCAGACCATCGTCCTCGTGTTATCAAAACAATTAAACACATGTACATCAAGCACACGCAACCATCATCATCGGGTGACGCAACCCCTCTCATAGCTCTTAGGTATTCGAACCTAAAGCTTTGATACCAATCTGTCACACCTCAAAAATCGGGTCACATGAATCACCCAAGAAAACCCGATTTGTGATAACAAGATCCACAGAAACCACCTAAACCCGAACGGGTTGTGAACACAAGTTAAAAGCGGCATTAAAACCTTTGAGAACGGGCTCTCGAGGGTTTAATTTAAGAGAAAGAAAGACCCAAAAGAATTTAGTCACGGTCCCCAAGAGCCAAGCTTTTAAAACAAAACAACCAAAAATTTCAAAATCTGCCCAGACTGCTCGATCGGTCAAAAGACTGCTCGAGCGGTCCTTGCCTGCACACTGTTTTTCCACCACTGTAAAAACAACTGAGAGATCATTTTGACCGCTCGATAGCCATCGAGCGGTCTAGCTCTAGACCAACTTTTCAAACCCAGCTTTCTCACCCAACACTTAGCCCTTTTTTCCAACCTTTTTGAAGACTCCCAAAGCATAACAAGCAAACTAAAACAAGGTTTAAAACCTTCTCGAGGCACAAGGATGACGTTAAGCATAAAGCTAAATGAAAACCGTTTGTTAAAACGTTGAAACCAATCAAACAAAAACCATTTCATACAACATGAAATTATAACAACCCTTCCCAAGGTTCCTCTCATCATCATCTAACATATGTACATTGGTATCATGACCCTGAGGCTATACAAAATGTATTACTGATGGTCACAAATGAAAAACATATTACATGTTTACATGATCCAACATAAAAAATTAGTATAAGCAATCAAATAACAAAAAATGTGGTTTTGTCTTCTGCCACCTTCGTGGGCTCCTCAAGATCAAGCTACATGATCGTGTTCACCTGAAAGATTTTAATTCCAACAACGTGAACCGAAACCCAATTGAAACAGGCTATCATGAAATAAATTCATAACATGCGATCACGGATTATATAAACAATTCGACTACACAAGTCTCAAAACGGTTTTCCATCCTTAAAACCAAAGTTTTCATATAATCCAATAACATTTAACAGTTGAATAAACATAAACAATACGTTATTTTCCAACCTGGTTTTCGAAACCGTCAATTATTTCTATGTACCGACCCTGTCGCTCCGGGGACAAAGGTAATAATTATAGACTCTCACCCATTAATTTAGGTCTGGGGCATCCAATGACCCACTAGGTAATGACAAGCTCTATACATTGTTACAACAACAAATGCTTTCTAATGGGGCAAACACTTCATTTACAGGGATTAATCCAAATGAGCGAAGCACCTATCTTGCGCAAGTTTTTGAATTTTCACCGAGGTGCAATTGAGACCCACGTATCCACACATTGTTACAGTACATCTATCAAATCATTAAAAAGACACAGTTATATATATATATATATATATATATGTGTGTGTGTGTGTGTGTATAAACGTTTAAGGTACACAACAACATTATCTAGAAACTCATGGAAAATCTACCAATAGTTTTAAAATGTTTCCACCAGCTCAACCATCGTTTAAACCAAGGGTTAGCTCCAAACATTCAAAATCATATTTTCGCAATACATTCATACTTTCCTCCGGTTTTCAAAACCTTTCTTTTGAAAATCAAGTACACACATCCATTCAACTTTGTAGTAAAATTTAGGATAGCAAAAACATGCTTTTAATCCAACTAAACATAGTTTAAACACAAAAACCCATCATCTATAGCATTTCAAAGTGGTAAAATGCATATAATCACATACAACATGCTTTTAATCCATGAGAATCTAGAATCTTACCGTAAAGAGTTAAAAACTCGAAATTTTAACTACCGGCGAGAAATCAAAGTTGCCAAAACAAGATTTCGTTCGGATGAACGCAAAGCCCTTGGCGAAGAGAACACCAACTCACCCTCGTAACGCCAAGATCCAACTCCAAAGCAAGCAAAAACTTAGAGAGAAAGCAGAGGTTTTGGTCTTTCTATCAAGAGAGGCAAAGTGAAGCTCGTGGGAGAAGCTTTTGACCAAAACCCCATATCACTAGCTGCACTTATATAACCCACGCTAAATAGACTGCTCGAGCGGTTTAAAGACCGATCGAGCGGTCCTGCCCAAAAAGCTTTCAACTTTCTGCTGCAATGCCTCAGCAGGACCGGGATTGAAACCCACATGCATATCTTAGCTATCGCATACATAAAACATATAGAAACATGCTTTTTTATAGCAATCGAAACGATACACAACACATCGCAATTACATTTTACAAAATTAAAAGGAACCGAGTCTCACAATAAGGGCTTGGGTTTGGAATTTTTTTTCTTAATATGAAATTATTATTCTCTATAATTAATTATGACTCTTACCCTTGGACATAAGCAATTTGTGCTGAACCACACAAATTTTGTTTTATTTTTTTTCTTTTAGAGTGTGCTATATTTTTACTATCTTTCACTATGCGCGTCGATCTCAAAATTAACCCATGACATGGGTTGATAGAAAATCGTAGTAATTAATTTGTGGCGAATCACATGGATTCATAGATCTCCAACTTTATGGTTTTTTTGTGTTTTACATCCATGGGGAGTTCAACGGACCAAGTCTTCCATTGTTTTGCAAACAAATGAGTACAGTACCCCAAAACTTAGCAGTTGATCTTTGTTATTATACATGAAAGTAGCAGTGACATAAGCCTCTTTTTAGTAATATCCTGCTGCTCAGCTGGAGTAACATATTATTTTTTCCCTGACTGTAGTAAAAAAATAAGTGAACTATATCCTCCATAAAACATAAAAAATAAAGAAGCATGATTCCAGTTATTTTGATTGCATATAGTTAGAGTAGTGTTATTATAAAGTTTCTTCTCAAAGAAGGAATAAGAAATAAGATAAAAAAATTAGTAGTGTACTGGACATAAAAAGATTTAAGAAATGAATAAAGAAAGTAAAAAATACAGATTGCTGAAAAAACAAACAGAAGAGATCAATCTTTTTAGAGTTATAACAAGGCCACTCAATGAAGTGAAGAAGAGTATAGAAAACAGGAAGACTAAAACATGAGAATATACAAAGAGACACAATTGGGTTTTACTTTATTGGAGTGGCATAAAGGGTCTATACATATATAGAAGCCCCAAATGGAAAGAATAAGTATTTTACTGACACAAAATAGTCACTAGTTATATGTGCTATCGAGGTATAAATTGATAAAAAAATACTTAACTATAAATTTCAAATGAATTGTAGCATCAAATTCTCACTTGTAATCTTGGGAATGGATTCCATGTTTTAAACCAAAAAGGCTACTATTACTTATAGCTTATAGTTACTAATGTTTGTGTTAGAGAGAGATGAGATTAAATATTAATCTTTTTTATAGGAGAAAAAGAACGATAAAAACAACAGTGATATGTATCAAGGGAGCAAGAGGAACTTTTAGTAATGGGCTATGTTACATTGACTCTCTAGTTTAGGTCGCCATACCCATGTCGACGCAACTGGACATCACCACATGAATTGTGTCGGACACGACAATCTCCAGTTGGACACAATAACCATGTGATATTGTATTTTTTTGTTGTTAAAGATGCAGCTATACAAGAAACTTCATAACAACTGCCGCAATAAATCGTTATTCTTGAAAAAACTGAATAGCATGGTCTCTAGCATTATCTACTTCCAAAAAAAAAATAATCTTACTCATTGTTTGGAAATTATGTCATATATTGAATTTTTAAAGCACAATAAACAAAATTTATATGTATGCAATATGCACATATATAATAAATATAATTATAAATGTAATGCATTACACAAGTTGTATCTTTGTACTAGTATCCACTTTTTTAGTTTCGTCCATGTATCCTTAATCATGTGTCACGTTTGACACCCATACCAAATTTGGATAACATAGATTAGGGGGTAAAAGGTTCCAATAGAAATTACCACTCAAAATTTGCAAAACAAAAAGGAAGCTGAAGTGCCTTTTTATAAGGAGTATCGATAGGCTATCCAGTTAACTCCGGAATAGTCTTAGTTAATGATAAAATTTATCATATTAAAACTGGAATTTTAAAAATTAACCGCCAAAAAATCTTTCAAGTTTTATTTTCTGGAACAAGGTGCGTACCTTCTCATGGAGGGCTACCAAGGATTCCATCATCAATTGCGTCTGGGCATAATCAATAAACAAGAAGCATCAACGCTTTGGTTTTACTTCTTACTTGCATGACTTAGCATTCAAATAAACTAACATGGAAGGAGAACCATTGCAAAGGAGTTGCACGCAAATGAATGTAAATATCTGACCAAAAAACATTTATACAAGAAAGCCATGGAATGTAATTGATGCACAGAGACCGCCATTTGGGAGAGTGGGCGAACAATCATTTTAAATTTACCACTTGATATAAGTTCTACTATGAAAGCAATGGTAGGTTTGACATGTAACTTATGTTGTTTTCTATCACTTTTTCGAACTACAAAATGAGGATTTGTTATTTCATCTTGACGCATTTTGAGTGAATGATGGAGGGCCTAGTTTTTAGACTGTAGCTAACTCTTTTCTTATATTGAAGAAGAGTGTTGGAGAGAGCCAAAACAGATTTGAAGGTCATTTCATGATTCTTTTTTCTTTTTTTTTTTTGGTTTCAAGAAACTTGAGGTAGAAACTTCAGTAACACTCAAAAGGTGTACCATGGATGCCATTCTGAGTATCCCATCTTGCCAAGTTTTCGACTCCTACGTTTACTAGGAACTACTCACTACTTATTCACTAGAGCAGAGTTATTTTCTGTACACAAACTCTGTACAGAAAATTATTACTAACTACTTATATTTGGTACACAAACTCATAATTATTTTCTGTACGCAGACTCCCTCATCGAGTCATTTTCAAAGAGGCCAGTGT
This sequence comes from Heliamphora ciliata, assembly GCA_032360265.1. Classification (NCBI taxonomy): domain Eukaryota; kingdom Viridiplantae; phylum Streptophyta; class Magnoliopsida; order Ericales; family Sarraceniaceae; genus Heliamphora; species Heliamphora ciliata. The sequence goes on along the minus strand of JAUMHN010356911.1, from coordinate 26,874 downwards.
TTGTAAAACATGTCATAGCATTTACGTAGATATGCTTGAATTGAAGCAGAGCAAAAGCTAAATGACGTTGACACCCCCATTGATTCAATTTGAAGGGAGTGAAGAGGAAAAGTTATTTAAGTTGTCACATGACATTTACCCATCTTTAAAAGCAATTATAATTTTGAACTTTGAACTGGGTTGTTCTCAATCACATCTTGACCAATAACTTGAAAAGAATTTGTATTTGAGAATTTTCTTTTCTTCTATTTCAGGTAGTGAGAACGGTCAAATAAGATTTAAATGGCATATTCCCTCCTTTCCTTGAGTCATTCCCCAAGTTGCCAGTGTTTGTAAAACATGTCATATAAGATTTCCCTATGCGATGAATCACAGTAAAAGCTAATGGACACACCATAGCTGCAAAAATAATTGATAATGCTTATGGGCTAAAAGACAATATGGTCATTTTTTCCAGCCACAATACAGTTTGTCTTAAAACTTTAAATTTGTGAAAATATGCTCGAATATGTTGTATGATTACTTGCTTTGGAAGAGATAGTCTACATGTGCAGACAACGTATGGTCGACCGACCACAAATAAGACACAAAGATGAAAACTGAGAGAGAGAGAGAGAGAGAGAGAGAGAGATTTGAAATAGCCACAATCAACTATCATATAGTGTTGGGCCACAATCAACTATCATGTAGTGTTGGTTTTTGACTCAAATTTTCAATTTTTTGAAGGTTGCTCTCAGGGTATTAACCGCTCAAGCAGACCACTGCGGGACAAAAATTTTTGTGCGGCCCTAGGGTTGCGTTTTTGACCTAGTTAGGGTTGTATATAAAAGGTTTATGTCATAGAAACCCTAGAGAACGTTCAGAACGTCCTATACACAGAATAAGGCTCAGTTTTAGAGATTAGAGAGTGTAGAGAGGATGAGAGGCTCAGTTTGAGGTCATAAATACATTGTGAGGTTGAGAGTGATCTTTGTAATTCATATTTTCATATAGTGGATTGATAATTGGTTCTTCTCTCGTGGAATTAGGCAGTTCATCCGAACTACGTATTTTTTGTGTTCTTAGTTGTTCTTGTTCTTTTATTTTGCTATTGTGGATTAAAACCTACGTGGGTTTTCTTTTGATTGTCCAAATCAGTTGATTTTAATCTTTTGAAAATTTGTGGCTAAAACTCCCAACAAATGGTATTAGAGCCGGCGGTTGTTGAAGATCCAAGGCCATGGTGGAAGATTAGAGTTCTAGTTCAAGGCTTAATCACAAGTTATAGTAAAAATGACGAACATCAAGTACGAAGTTGAAAAATTCAATGGCAAGAATAAATTCTCCCTGTGGTAGAGGCAGATGAAGGATCTGTTGATCCAGCAAGGGGTATCTAAGGTGTTACTCAGCAAGGCAAGGAAGTTAGAGAAGATGACCAATGACGATTGGGATGATCTTGATTGCAAGGTCGCGAGATCGATTTGGTTGAATCTGGGAGACGAAATTATTCACAATATGCTCGATGTAGAGATATCACACGAGATCTGGTAGAAGTTAGAAAATCTCTACTCAAAGAAAAATTTGGCTAATAAGCTGTATGTGAAAAAGAAACTGTACGGATTGTAGATGAGGAAAGGTACAAAGTTTATGGAACATCTAAATACGTATAATAAGCTCATCATGTAGTTATCCCGATTTTGAGTAAAGGTTGATGATAAGGATAAGGCGATCCTTCTCATGGCATCGCTTCTGATGTCAAATGATCATCTGGTGACAGCGTTGATATACAGGAAAGATAATCTAGAGTTAGAAGAGGTCACTGGGGATCTTTTTTCACATGACAACATGAAGAGGGACAGTGAATTTGATGCAGAGCGCATGCTTGTGGCTAAGTCTGAGTCAAGCAAGGGAAGGAGCAGATTAGTGAGCAGAGTTCCAACAGTGGTAGATCTCGGTCCAAGTCACGTGTAAGGAGTGTGAAGGGCTTCTATTGCGACAAAACTGGTCATTACAAGAGCCAATGCCAAGAAATGAAGCAGCATCTGGAGGAAAAGAAAAAGGGTAAAGCGCCTGCAGAAACTATCAATTTTGCTGAAGATTCGTTAAACGATGAGGCATACGATAAATTACTCTGAGTTTCCTCAAATTTTAACTTTATGTCAAAGTCATGGATATTAAATTCAGGATACTCATATCATATGTGTCCATTTAGAGAATGGTTTAATTCATATAATTCTTGCAATGGGAGTACGGTTCTAATGGGGAATGACTTAACGTGCCAGGCCATTGGAACGGGTACATTAAAAATGAAAATTGTTTGATGTAGTTGTAAGGACTTTGTGGAAAGTCAGACATGTTCTAGGGTTAAAGAAGAATTTAGTTTCTTTGAGAACAATGGATTCTCTGAATTATAGGTTCTCAGCGAAGGATGGAGCAATAAAGTTCATCAAAGGATCTTCAGTTGTCATGAAAGAGTAGAAAGTGGATGGTCTCTACAGATTGGTAGGAGACACGATGGTAGGTGGTGGAGTTACCATTATCACACTGACAAAGTCCAACAAAGACGACACAAGACAGACATTTACAGCTTAGTCAGGCTAACAAGAAAAGTATGTCACAAAGTCAAAGAAAAGTGCAGCGGTCAAGGTGAAGCTCAGTCAAACTAGTTCACCTAGAAAACCGGGAGATGATGGTTCAAGTCAACAACAGCAGGAACAGTCAAGTGGAGAACTTTCGTCTTACAAGAAAGCTACAAGTAGCACAGAGATAGTTCAGGGACAAGTAGTAGTATCAGAGAAGATGGAGCCTTCATAGATGAGTGAGAGGTTGGAGTTTGGAAAACTTTCCAAAAACGAGAAATCCGTTGATTACAAGAGGGTCAAGTTTAAGTGTGGCTTGGATTTGGTCCAAGTTTATTTAATTTGATGATCCAAAGAGGGTGGAGCACTCATATACGAAAAAGGACCACAGGACAAGGTGGTTGACAAACCTTTAAAATGGTTTAGAAATTCCAGCTAAGGTGGAGATTGTTGGATTTTTTACACGAATTTTTTATTTTTCAAACGTTATTCTCGGGTTATTGACCGCTCGAGCAGTTTGGGGTCCGCTCGAGTGGACCACCGCGGGACAGAGATTTATGTGCAGCACTAAGGTTGCATTTTTCACCTAGTTAGGGTTGTATATAAAGGGTTTATGTCATAGAAATCCTAGAGAACGCTTAGAGCGTCCTATACATAGAGTGATGCTCAGTTTTAGAGATAAGAGAGTGTAGAGAGACGGTGAGAGGCTTAGTTTGAGGCCACAGATACACTGTGAGGTTGAGAGTGATCTTTGTAATTCATAATTTCATATAGTGGACTGATTGGTTCTTTTCTCGTGGAGGTAGGTAGTCAGTCGAACCACGTATACCTTGTGTTCTTGGTTGTTTCTATTATTTTATGTTGTTATTGTGGATCGAAGCCTACGTAGATTTTCGTTTGATTGCCCAAATTAGTTCCTAACATGTAGTGACCGATATGAGCTTTGTTTATTGGTTCAATGATAGGGAAGATGGGATTCAAGTTTATGAATTAATGGATTAAAAACTCAATCAATGCTGGTTCCATGCTAACCATGATACATATTGCAAGGGGAAATATCCTACAATTTTTTGCCGGTTAGCCAAATGCATTAGAACATTTCGAATAAAATTGTTTAAATTTAATTGTATTATTCTTGGTTTAGAAATTTAGAACTAGGGAAACACATCCTTAGTGCTTTAATAGTCATAAAAAATATGGTTATATTTATGCAAAAAATATGGTTTGTTTTTGAGTTTGTAAATATTGTTATGAAGAAGAGAGGGAGAAAAAGAAGAAAATGAGGAATACAAAGAAGACAAACAAATGAAAAAGCTATAAAGAGGATAAGGAGGTAGATGTAATACCCCGTATTTCTGTTAACACATTAGGACCCTAATAATTGTAATAGTATTGCACATAACTCATAAACCCTACATCGTAAAGAGACATCTATGAAATAGGTTTTCTTATAAACCTAATGGGTTGGGCCAAAATTTAGGAAGCCCAAAGTGTTAGAAAATAAAGAAAGGCTCAAACTAAAGAAAGACCAAAATCCCGAACTGAAGAAAGGCTGAAACTAAAGAAATGCTCCAATCAAACAAAACTGAAGTTTCCATAAAATCCAAAATCAAATAAGACCAAGTTCTATAAGGCCTAAGACCAAATAAGACCCAAGTTTATTAAAAGCCCAAGATCATCAAATGCCCAAATCAAATGAAAACCCAAGGGCTCTTCTTCTAAGCCCATTTTGTTTAAGCCTAAATCTCTTTCCTTTAAAAGACCAAATAAGATCAAGGCCAAGCGGGCCAAGCGGTCCAAGCCCCATTTTCTCTCTTAGCGCAAATATAAGTCTTTCATGAAATCTCTATTAAGTATATTTAAAAATAAAAATAAATAACTAAAAACAAAAAGAAAGGGATGAATATATAAATAAAACACAAATAAAAAAAAAGAGAAGGAAAAAATGGCCGGCCAAGGGTGCTCCCACCACCCTTGATGAGAATTGCCCTGGGTAATCATATAAACATGTAATCATGCCATTCTTTAGATATCAAGTTGAGTGAATCTTCTATAATGACCCAAGTGGACCACTGACCCAATAATTTGAAGAAAGAGCCTAACAACATGGCACAAAAGCTTAAACTCAAATTATCAGTAGTAGCCCACAAATTTCTTTATGTATTAGATTCAGTTTCTATCTCCCACTGATGTGGGATGGGTTATCACAATATCCCCCACTCAAATATGCGGCACTCTTGTCGCGTGGCCCAAGTTCTTCTCCTGGTTGGGATGTAGATAGCATCCCATTAGCGGACATAGAGCAGCCCATTAGTATGGGCAAGGTATATAACCTCGGGGCCTCTAGCTCTCTCCAGAGCCTCTACTCCTCTATCTACACTGCCACTGAGCCTTACATGGGAACCATGGTTGACTCTAATACTATTTATAATGACCCAAGTAGACCACTAGCCCAATAACTCGAATAAAGAGCCTAACAATGTGGCCCAAAAGCTTAAACCCATGTTATTAGTAGTAGCCCACAAGTTTCTTTATATACCATATTTAATTTCTATCTCCCACCGATATGGGATGGGTTATCACACTTTCCATCATCATAACCCTCCTAACTTCCTTAATATACATCTCCCATTACCAAACTTTCCAAACTCAAGTTACATCTCCTCTTCCTAACTCCCCCAAATTACATCTTCCATTCCTAACCCCCTCTCGTTACATCTCACCATGCTAACTCTCTCTAATTACATTCCCCCTTTCTAACCCCCTCTAGTTACATCTTTCCTTTGTAAATTCCTTAAGTATATCTCCATACCTCACCCGAGTTACATCTTCTCTTCTTAACTCCCTCAAGTTACATCTCTTTCTAACTCCCTCTAGTTACATCTCCCTTTCCTAGCTCTTTGTAGTTACATCTCCCCTTCTTAACTCTCTCTAGTTATATCTCACCTTCATAATTTCCTCAAGATACACCTCCCTACCTCACCCAAGTTACATCTCCTTTTCTTAACTTCTTAAAGTTACATCTCCCCATCCTAGACATACATCTCCAATTATAAAACCTTTTAAACTCTCTCAAGTCAAATTTCGTTATAAAAGGGAGGGCGGGCTTCCCTTGCCCTCACACTCACCAACTCGGCAAGAAGAGAGAAAGGGAGAGAGAGAGAGAGAGAGAGAGTGTGAGAAGAAGAAGAAGAAGAGGAAAGAAGAAGAAAGATGGAAAATGGGAGAAAAATTCTAAAGCTGAGTCCTACAATCATATCTCAAGACAACCATGTGAGCAAACATCTCAAATCCCTAATATTTTCCTGTTTTACACATCTCAGATATCTTCATCTTCAAGGCCCTAAGTAATGAAAAAAACTTGCCTCCTTTTTGAAAAAGAAAGCATGAAACCTCCTTCTCGAATCTTTACGTATAAATCTTATTCTTGTTCTTTATTTCTCCATGAGCTTATTAAGGTGATTTTTGTGGTCTTAGACTTAACTTTTATGTACATAATGTATTTGGTGTATTGGACCCATGGATTTAAACTAAGGAAGAAGGAATCAAGGTTTTGCGGTTTGAAAATAGAAGAAAAAGTCCTTGTTCTTACCACTGTTCAATTTTTTTGGAAAACCAAACGAAGCCTAAATTAAAAATTGTTTTGATGTGGGGTCCTTTGGGATGTTTTTAACATATATAATTTTTGGTTGAACCTAAAAATACATTTTGGTCACCTAAACAAAGCTTTAGCTGTTCTATTCCAAAATTTGCAGAAAAATAACCCACGTTCCCAAATTTTAGACACTTATATACAAATCTCTTTAGTGAAAACTTTATTTCCAGAGGTAGATTTATGAGTTAAATTTCATATAAAATTTATTTGGACCAAAATAGTTTGGTAGATTTCTATAAAACTTGTTTTTAAGAAATAGTGTCGTTTTTTGGATTATGTTCTATTCCAGCAGCCTTTTACCCCCTTTTGGAATAGATTCTTAATGCTCTCTACATGAAAAGGTTTTTTCTAAGATTCATCTATTCCCTGCCAAATTTCGTAAAGTTCTGAAGAGCATGCGTATTTACATTTTTCTTGGAAGGAAAACGGATTTGGATCATTCGTTCTTAGAAATTAAAATCATGGTAGTTCCTACTTACGTTATTAAACTTTAGGCCTCTTAGTTTATTCATGTGGTTACTTGTCTTGTAAAGACCATGACTTTTGAGATCATGAAATAAATAGAGAATAAGGTGCAATACGAATTGGAAGTTCAAGTTAAGAAATTGAATCATATTGAATCATATTTTAAGCTTAAGGAAGAAGTTCTTGGACCTAGCTTCTTTGAAAAGGACTAACCTAGTCATGTAGCCTTTTTGAGCATGAACACAGAATGGTCTAGGCTCAATATCACACTAATGTTATTGTAAAAAAGTTAACCCAAGTTTCGAACCCCAAACACACACACACACACACACACAAATCAAAGGTTAGGCCCAAACCCAAAAGTAAGGCCCAAAACCTAAAAATAAGGCCCATGGATTTTGTTAGCCTTTCTCTTATATATATATATATATATATATATATACCATCCTTGTCACCTAAGGAATGGTGAAAGCCCTAAAGAACTAAGTTTAAGCCCCTAAAGTCAAACAAGCCTTTTAACCATTACATCAACTTAATTTTCGCGCCCCATTCATCCCAAACAAGAATTAATACATTCTTGGACAGCAAGAATTAGTTCCTGTCAAACTAACTAGAAGTCTTTCACATTAATTTAGAGCCAAATAAAGGCTTGGAATTCAACCAAGCTTGGGACTCAGTTATGAGTACGGGCAAGATGGTGTTTTTACATACAAAGACTTTTCTATAAAAAGGGGTGCCCTCCTCCCTCTCTCCCCTTCAAATATTTCGTGCTCTATAGATGGATATAGAGGAAAGGAAGAATTAAAAGCTTAAGTCCATCTACAAGTGTAAAGATTTAAAGAAGATATGTAAGAAACTCCATTCATTAAAGAACTTGAACGAAGAACACTAAAGAAACAAGGTTGGAATGAACCAAAGGAACCTAAACACAAAAGAAACAAGGTTGGGATGAACCAAAAGAACCTAGGAATCCCTAGTTGAGCGAAGGATCATTGTTTGAATTGTGATAGTTTGATGAATGGATCATGTTTCCTCCCTTATTTGTTGTGGCTGGAGTTTATATTTAATGTACCATCAATGAACTAGGCTTAAAAGTTTGACCCTTAACATGAAAAGTGAACAAAGAACCAAGAGGAGCCTTTATAAGAACTGTACCGGGTTTTTCCAACAGTGAGGTTCTATTTTAAACATATTTAGTTATTTCTATAAGAACCGTCTTGACCTCTTTTTTGTGTCTAGAGTTAGATATAGATGTTAGTTTTCAAATAAAATTTATTTTAGATGATTTTGTCCGGTGGATTTGGAGAAAATAATTTTTTCCCAAACTCGTGTACTTTTTGTCACAGTTTATTCAAGAGGGTAAAATCATATTTTAGGGACTTCTTTTGAAAATGGGTTCTTCATGAACAATGTTCCCAACATGTTATTTCGGTTATCTAAATTTTTTTATAAAATTTGAGTACTGTTTAATAGGTCAAATATATTTCCAAACAAAACGGATAGAATCTACCTCTATGGACAGATTCGACACATTTTCTTACAAAGGTCAAAACACCATTTTATGATGGGATTTTGGTAAAGCATTCTTTATGAAAACGTTGAGGACATCGCAACTATCTATTATCTAAATGTAAGAGCATTCGGAGTTGTTTTTTTATTTTATTCGTATTTTCTCTTGACTGTCATAAAACCTGGAACATTGTGTTAATGGGTAAAAAACTGAGTTTTAACCTTGGTCTTGGTTCCCTAAACTTTATAAGTAATCTTTTGACCTCAAAGTTAGTGAGATGATACAAAGGATGGGGTTCCTTTAGTTTCAAGAAAATGGGAGCTTTAACAGTCAACCGTAGAACTTGTCCAAAAAACTCGAATATTTTCTTTCACCTATTAAACAATAGGAGTTGGTGCCCTACATTTATTTGTGCTTTGGTTGATCACTAGGCACCAGGGAGTTGGCATAAGAGGCTAGAGTTTTGCCTCGTGACTAAAGTGTGATTTTCCATTCACCAAACCAAGTGAGAGTGCTTAGATATTATAATAAACAATGATTGGATAAGATATCTTTCTAAAATGTTTCTACATCCACGTTTTGAATCATAAGATTTTGATGAATGATAGTATGAGACTTTTACTTTCAAATGTGTTGATAATTCATGTGCTATCTACTTTTAGAAGAGACATATGTATGAAAGATGAATGATGTTTATAATATACTTTTTTATAAAAGAAAAAATATATTTATATTTCAAAGTGCTAAGGTTTGTGGGTATCTGGCCTGTGTACGGTGGCTATACAAGGGCGCGTATTTTGCCCTTAATGGATGGGGCCCTTATATGGGTTTTTTTGCATACAAGGCATATTTTGCGAGTTATGCTCGTGGGGAAGCACATACCACTTGTGCTTGAAGAGTGGCCCTCATTTCATCACGTGAATAACTGTGTATTGTGAATTGAGATTGAGGTACCATCAGAACTCCTAATCATGAGGTAGACGATTACTTGGTCACTGCTGAATATGATTGTGAGAGAAATGAATATAATGAGTTATGACTGTTAAGCCTTAATTATACCATTTTGGAGTATATGAGTTTTGGCTATTAAACCTTATTTATAGCTTTTTGAATGATAAAGTTATTTTATAACTTATAAGACAAATGTGTTGAGATGAATATGAGGTTTTCTCGTCTTTTGCTAAGCCTAACTATCTTTCACAAATGTTTTAGTACTTTAAAACTAAGTGCACACTCCTGTAACCCCTGTGGTTGCATATATCAGATTTCGCTAGAAGGTTGGTCCACCACTATCGACATCTTATACTTGAGCTCGAAGCTTAGTTTATTTTTTTTTGTTTTTCTTTTCATGGTCTATAATTATAAAACATATTATTTTGGAGACTAAGTTAGTTTGGATTTATGGGATGGAGTATTCCTTGAAAACTTATGTTTCTTCACTATTTATGAAATATGTTTTGAATATGAAGTCAGACTTGTATGTTTGTTTATACTCATCACTGTTCGAAGCCTTATCAGGTTTTGAGACCACAGGAATGTGGCGAGGTCATGCCCCTACTGTACAGGTAGAGTACCATGTGAGTGCTGGCGTGGCGTGTTTTCTCGCTTTTTTGGTTGTTATGTGAATATGTCTTAGGGATTACCTAGTGCACATACTCATTTCAATATCAAAAACGACATGAACCGTAATCAAATGTTTTGAAAACCATACTTGTTTCGATATTACAAATGACAGGAACCGTGAACAAGTGTTTTGAAACCCATACTCATTTTGATAACACAAATCACATGAATCGTGAACAAATGTTTTTAAAAATCGAGTTTTAACACAAGGTAGTTGGGTCCATGTACGTCATGAGTTGTGTTATGTCGTGAGCCATGTCACGTCATGAGCTGTGTACCTAGATATCATGCGTATGGAAACGTGATGTATGGGAACGTCATGGTACCTTGTGAGGAACTTGTGATTTTTTGGAGTAGGTGTTTTTCTCCATGTACATCATGAATCGTGTATCCAAATAGGGGGCGTATTGGGAACGTGATGCATGGGAACGTAGTGCATTGGGAAGGTCATCTAACCTTGTGAGGAAAAATTGTGTGGTGATTTTTGGAGTGAGTGTTTTGATCCGTGTATATCGTGAGTCGTGCTATGTCATGATCCATGTCATGTCATGAGCTGTGTACTTAGGAAATGGTGCGTATGGGAACGTAATGCACAGAAACATAGTGTGTGGGAACATAATGTATGGTAACATCATGTCACCATAAAATGAAAAGAATAAAACAAAATTGGGATGGGATGGGATGTCTTGTGTGAGACCCTTGAAACAGTTATTGCATGTTGACGTGAAACAAAGTTCGAAACGGCCTGCCTTATCATACGGTTGATTTTCATACTTTTGTTCTTGTTTATGATATAGTCTAATATGTGGCTTGAGTGTAGAAGGTTAAGGAATTGTCGGTATTTTTTTTCTTACTGGACTTCGCATCTTTTGGCGTTTTATGCGAGGTGAAGATGAGGTCGACGAAGACACAATAGCGAAGAAGATATGGAGCCTTGGCTAGCTAGAGTAACCTTAGTGCTTCTGAAAGGTTTGACTGAGTAGTATTGTAACAAGAAACACTGTAAGAGATTATTGAACTTTAGTTAAACTTGTAATTATGTTTCCAAAATCCGTTATGTTAAATCGGTATCAGTTACTTTTGAAATTTTTGAATATTAAAAGTAAAGATTAAATTCTTTTTCCTAAACGATGTCTCCAAAATTTATGGCGTCACAGTAGAAGAGGAGAAGACAAAGAAGAAGAATAGAAGATCTTGAAGAGGATTTGTATAAAATCTAAGGATATTTAGGAAGTGTGATATCACCTGTGCCTCCAATGCAGTCAGTCCCTCCTATGGAGGTCCTAGTTTTTCTTTCACAAAGTCAACATTTCTATTTTCAAGCATAGAGTATGATTGTTCATTTCATTGTGTTTTTTATGCTTGTCCTTACCCGTGCTACACTAGCATCTTTATCTCGTGTTATTTTCTCAGTGATGTTGTTTTTGTTAACTAAGATGAGCTTATCCTAAAGTGAGATTTTATTGTATTAAATCTATACTTATGATCACTTTTTTTTGTGGAAACCTCATTTCAGCAAGATGATGAATCACCTAGATTCTTCTTTAAAGTTGTATTTTCATAAGGCAGAGCTTTTGTAGGGACCCAGTCCCTTTTTATTTACAAGGATTAACGAAACCATGCTATGTTAAACTAGGTGGAAAACGGTTGAATGTGTAAATTGTCAGTGGAAATTAAAACTTGAGCATGTTAACGTTGCTAACAACGATTGAATGTTTAGTAATGTATAAGAACATTGTCATGAGGTGTTTGGCTTATATTTTGTTTTAGTTTCGCATCTTTGTTCGGGTCTTCACCCAGCAATGACTGCTTGAGCGATAGGGAGTCTGCTCGAGCGGACAGGTGGCAGAGAGTTCGGGTAAGTGGGGACCACTCGAGCGGTGGGGGGATCCGCTCGAGCGGATTGTCGGCAAGCAGACTTTTTAAAGTCGCGAGTTGGTCCTTTTCTCTCATTCTTTTTTCTCCCCTCTCTGTGTCACGCCCCTAACTCCAGGGTCACGCAAAAAGTCCACCATATGAGAAAATAAGATTTTGATTGAAAACCAACAACCCAAACATCAAACAGTTGAAAGTAAAAAGAGTACCCAATGTTCACTCTCATAACCAGAATACATTATGCCCATGCATGTATAAAGTATATATCGCCTTAAGACGTACAAAACTCTCCTTTAAAAACAGGCATCACATGTAAAAGAGTACATGTCAAAACCAAAAGGAAAACTCCATCCAGTCTTCCATCACCACGGGCACCTCTAGGCCAACTCCACGTAATCATTTTTACTTGAAAAAAGTTTGCACAAAATCCAACACCGTGAGCCGAAACCCAATAGGAAAAGACTATAAAGCCATAAAGCCATAAAGCAGGATATGCAATTATAGTACAAGCTGACTCACTCACAGGAGCTAAAAAGGTTTTTCGTCCTAAAAACCACAAGTTTTTCCATCAAACAAACACGAGCCTCAAACATTTTTATTTCACAAAACCCCACGTTTTCATCCTTAAAACCATGTATTGCTAACAGAGCAACTATCGTGCCACAGTTAAGGAAAAACAGTAGAAAAATAGTATTCTCCACTCATACCACACAGCCTCGGAAAATAAGATAAAATGAATCCTATGTACCGACTCTGCCACACATAAGGACAAAGGTAACAACTATAGACTCATGCCCATTACCCTAGTCCTGAACCACTTAAGGCCTGCTAGATGATGACAAGTTCTATACAGAGTTACAACAATGTAACTGCTTAATTTACGGGGCCGAAACCCAATGGTACAAAGCACCCACCACTTAATTTACGGGGATTAATCTGAAAGTACAAAGCACCTACTCTGCACACGTTTTCGGACTTCCACCGAGGAGCAATAGAAGCCCAACTCAACACACCTACTGTCACGGTACATCTATAGAAATCATTTTAAAACCATTACGTGTCGTAGCTCGACTACGAAAATATTTCAATAATTATACATCAACATGTATAAAGATCCATCCATCAACATGGAGATCAAATAAAACATTTCATCGTTTCCATCAAAACGTTTAAAAGCTTAAACTCAATCCCTGAGGGTTAGCTCCAAACCTCCAAAACACGTTTTTCTCATGATTTTTATAAATCCACTGGTTTCAAAACCATCTTTTTGAAAACCATGAACATCCACTAGTTCATATCATGTAATAAACCAACTAAAAAGCGAAAAATATGCTTTTATCCAAACAACGTGGATTAAACATGAAAAATACAACTTTTAAAGCAGTTTCAAGCGATTTCAACAGGTGAAAAGATCTATAATTACACGTAGCACCTTTTAAAGACAACATAGTCTAGGATCATACCTCGGAGAGTCAAAAACTCGACGTCTCAATCTACGTGCAAACACGAATTTCATCAAAACGAGATTCTTCCTGGATGAAAGCGGAGCCCGCAGCGTGGATAACAAGAATCCACTAACAGATAGTCGAAAACTAAGCCCGGGGCACCCAAAAGTCTAGAGAGAAGGTGGAGGAAATGAAACTTAGCTTGGAAGAAAGGTTTTTCAAAATCTCTAGCCAAGGCTTGATATTTATAGTCTCAGACTCGTGCAGAGATTCAGTCGGTTGAACCCACCAAGTCAGTCGACTGAATGGCTACTGGCAAAGCCAAAAATGTCCCATCGACTCAACTCAGTCGACTGAGTTCCCAACCTCAGTCGACTGAACCCAACCAGTAAGCACTCAGTCGACTGGAAACACCCCCTCAGTCGACTGAACTGTTACTGTCCAGCCAACAAACTGAAAAACTGTGTAACGGACCTTCTAAGCCCCGAACAAGCGTAAAACACGTAGGTAAAACACATACAACATACAGTTCTACGATAAAGAAGCATGACTCATACATCAGGGATATACACGTATCGAAAGGAACACGTTAAACACTATACATATATATATATATCAAAATAAAAAGGAATCGGGTCTCACACACTCTCTCTCTCTAAACTCATTTGGGAACTCTAGAGCTCTCTTTGGAGCACCTTAGGGCTTTTCTTGACCCTCTTAGTGGTGATTTCTTGCTTCCATCTCGGTGGGTTACCCGTTAGGGCTTGGGCTTGATGTTAGAGGCTTCCTTCTCCCCTTTCGGTTGGAGATTCTCGTGGTTGGAGCTTGCTAGGGCAGTTTTCTTATAGATCTATCATCAAAGAGGTAAGATCTATGACTATCTATGATGATTCGTTTGATATGTGATGTATATTTTGAGTTTATACATGAAAATGTGATAAATCTATATTTTGGAAACCCTAAGTTGTGATTCGGGGTTAAAGCATGTTGAATCTTGTGACTTTGGATAACTTGTGGTGTTTTGATCTTGGTAATATCATGTGAAAACCTTTAAATTGTATTTTGAAAAGTAGGGTTTGGCGGTTATCAAAATCATGGAGATTTCAAGGTTTTTGGGTCATTGGACCCGAATGGTGAAATTGGTTGGATTTTTGACAAATCGGGACTCGGATTACCTTATTGTTATATAAATCCCATGAACCTTGAGAAATTTGAATAAATTTCTTGCATTGGGGGAAAGTGAATGATGGCATGTGTTATAGAATTTGAACGTACCTCCGTATGTTAATTCAAGTTTGAATTTGATAAAGATAATTGAATGATTGATAATAGAACCTTTAATGGTGATGGGTTTGGTGAGCGGAACCACGTTAACGGTTGGACTCGTGTTGGTTTAATTGTAAATGACTTAAAGTACCGTGTGAATAGAATGGATGATTAAGGGTGAGCACAAGTTGCTCCTCAATGAAAGACCAAAAACATACACAACGTAAGGTAGGCCCTTTCTTCGGGTTAATCTCCGTAGAAGCGCGCTTTTAGGTGGCCCACCTATCGATGTTTCCAAAATATACCAAAAATGTGCGCTCTCCGTGTCGGGCTATATAATTGGTATTTATCCATTGGGCCTTGCGTGGCCTAGTAGCGATAAATACGCCTGAATCTATAGGCGGCGTATGAGTCTTGGTACTTAATTAAATCAATGAATGAAACCGGGTTGGTAAGACATATAATATGAACAATGAATGGAAGATTTTGGGAAAAAACTTGGAAATGGTGATTTGTGGGAAATGTAAGGAAATGGATTGAAATGGGTTTAAAGGTGTTGTGCATTCACATGACTATCCTTGTATGTCATGCATTATTTCATATGTAGTCTATTTTCTATGAGTCTCGACTCATGTTGTTTAACAACATTTCAAGTGGTAATGGAAAGAAGGCAATGGAGTGAGGAGCATGGTCTTGGAGACCTTTTTTTGTGTAGTTTTGGACAGGATTACATATTCATGATAGATTATTTTGAGAAATGAATTGTACATGTAATTCTTGTTTTGAGTACTTAGATTATTGTATTTTGGGTTAGGATATCCGTGTTGTAAGGCCATATGTTCATGATTCGTATGCATGTGAGGGCATTGGGCTCGTTGATGGGTTGACTCTTGACTCCCTTAGTTTTTGAATGATGTATCAAAATCTTGAAGTTTGAATCCGAGTTGGTGTGTCAAAAATGGGTTATTTCATTTTCAAATGTATGTTTTACTTCTCAAGTTTTCCTATTTAAAATTATGTTCCAAGAATGGGAAAAAGGGGTAACTTTTAAACACTTTAGCCAAAATTTCAAACTTTTGGGCTATGAGCTCTCAAGTACCTCACCGCTCGAGCGGTGGAGAGCTCACTTGAGAAGACTCTACTGGGAGGTATTTTGTTAAATTTTGATTTTAAATGGGGCCTTTTATGAAATGTTTTCGGGTGATCTTTTAGGGTATAAATGAGCAGTTTTTTTTGAGTTTGGTTTCCTTTGTCGAGTAATTTTTTTTAAAAAGCGGATTCAGGTTTGCATTGATGTGTGACATTCATTACTTGGAGTGCTAGCATGAAATATCTTGGGTATAACTTGACATTTGCATACTATGTGGTATTTGGGCATGGAGGTTGGACTCTTAGGATGATGTGTCTTGCCCTTGGGCGATCGGTCGACTAGTTTGGGGTTCCAGTTAGAAAGGCGTTTGGCCGACGTCCGTTTTAACCAGAAATCCAAACGAGTTAACTGGATTGACATGTCATTTTGATTAGTTCTCCTCGTTGTGTATTGCATAAGGTGCATTGGTACTATGATACATCATACATGTTATGTGGTACCATGTTAAGGGACAGTGTTATCCGTGAGAGATGAGTTGCTATAACCCTTCTTTTGATATCTTCCCTTACTCTTCCTTATTCTTAGAGCGATGTTGCCGAGACGTGGTAGAGGCCGAGGTCGTGCATATGCTCAAGTTCCGGAAGAAAGGGACGTGCATGCCCCACGGGAACAAGCCAGCGGCGTCGACGTTGTTCAGGAAATGATCATGACCATGCGAGCATTGGCCGATGTGGCTAGGATTCGAGCTAGAGCTCCCGAGCCAAGAGCCACAGTGGCAATGAGAGAATTATGGTGGTTGGATCCTCCAACCTTCTCTAGGGAGCCGGATCCCAAAGTTGCTACTGAGTGGTTGGAAGTAACCACGACAATCTTTGACACCCTAGAAATCGGAGAGGATGAGTTGAGGGTGAGGTTAGCAGTGTTCCAACTTCGGGAAGACGCTCGGGAGTGGTGGAAGTTTGCTAAGACGACGGTAGAGGGCACGTGGCTGTTAGGGTTAGTTTACTGAAAATCATATTTTTAGTATTTAATTGTATTTTAATAAAATTAATTTTTCATTTTATGAGAATCTTTATGAGCAATGTATGTGTATCATTTCTTTAATGTTATACATGGATGTCTGCTATTTTGTATAGTATTTAATCTGGTGTGTAGAGTACGGCTTCCAAACAGAAGATCAGATTTTAGGTTATTACATAATATAAGTTTTATGTTCACAGTTTAGATGGAAATGGATATATCATCGGTACGACTGTGGCACAGAATTTTAGTAGGCCTATCTTGGTTATGGAGAACAGATAATAGCGTCGTCTATTGTTCCGACTCTCTGTGTCAGTACACTTTGTGTGTATTGAACATGATATTTGGGGTAATTAATTTTATACTGACTATATAAATTAATTCACCGCAAGATTATTATGAATAGTGTTTATCCACTTAATCTTAAAATAATTATTAATTTGTGTATATTTAATATTCATTGTTTTGATTTATTAGAGGGTGCGATCTTATATGCGTCTATATTCCTAATGAGTTGGATAGCGGTATTATTTATATGACGAATATTAATTATTGACGAAATTCACGTTCTGAAAGATCGGGATTAACGATACCCTCTTAAAGAAACTTATAAGTTTTAACCGGATCAAACCCTGTAGGTGGATTTGATTATTCGGCGATCAAATAAATTAAGCAGAAGAGCTTAAGGAATATCAAGATACCGATTAAATTAAATTGTCAGTAATTAAATTTAATTGACGGGTATCGGAAATCTTAATGTGGGGAGAAATGGTAAACATTTAATAACAGGAGCTCAATGCAAGATGGTCTTGAGATTATGGGTCATAGTGCAATTATAGTTCTTTAGTGGTGTGAACTGTAATTTAGTGTTTTACAAAAATAGCAGAAACCGCTGCTGGTTTTTCATAATTACAGATACCTTTATGAGGTTTGCTTAATTACGAAAACCGCTGATACGTGTCTGTGTTCCACTGGAAATATTACTCATAATTACTCACTAGGTCCCTTCTGTAATCCTATAAATATGCGGGTAGACTGAACTAGTTTCATAACTTGTCTTCAAAGATTAAAACTGTCCAGGTTCTGCAGGTACGAGTTCTTGGAGAATTATAACCCACGCTATATCCCGGAATCGCATAAGAAAATACAGCAGAAGATCTGACAAGAGTTCTAACTTAGATTCAAATCATAGTTGAAGATTCGACCGGTAAAAAGGTATTCTTCTAAATTACTTTGAATGCACCGGTTTTATTTTGATCGTTCGTCATCAAAAATTTGTATATGGAGCCCATTTTGGCGTTTACCCGTCTAGTTAATTTTTTTCAGATAATCATTTGCAAAAACAAAGATCTTGGTAGTTTTGCCTCCAATTGTGGCCGCCTTCACCAGAGTCTTCCTGGATAAGTATTTCCGGTGGTATTCGAGGGATACGTATTGGGAGGATTTTCTCTCCCTTGTTCAGGAAAATTTAACAGTGGTCCAGTATAAGGCCAGGTTCCCGAATCTATCGCGCTTTGCACCCGAAATGATGGCAACGGAGGAGTTGCGCACCAAACAGTTTGAGAGGGGCCTTTGGCCCTCGATCAAGGATAGGATTGCGGCATTGGATTTTTGTGTCTACACAAAGCTCGTGGAGGCCGTTATTCGGGTTGAGAATACAATGGCGGAGAACCACAAGATGAGGGAGAGCAAGTCAAATCAGGAAACTTTTGGGTCACAGTTTAAGGGGCGTCAAGTAAATAGACAGAAGTCAGGAGGATCGGGTTCTTATCCTATGGGATCTCATCCACAGCCACAATCGGCACCCACACCCTCTATGGGTTCATCTGGACGTTCTGAACATTGGGAGATAGTGTGTTACACGTGTAAACAGTCGGGGCACCACGCTAGGGATTGCACGCAGAAGGGATATCAACAGAGTCACACTCAGAGGAGGACCCCATTTTCATGTTTTCAGTGTGGTCAGCCGGGAAACCTACGTCAAGATTGCCTTCAGGGAGGGAGTGGTCAGGGTACTTCAGGAGCGTATTAAGGGCAAGCATCACAGGGACAACAGGGCTATGGTCAGTCGCAGTAGCAATCAGGGGTACAGTCAGTGAGGACCGTTGGAGGGGCTACTTTGGCCCAGTCGGTGAGGCTGCCTGGGGCTAGGGAAACAGTGGGCAGAATTAGGGGCAAGTATACGCCATTGTGGAGCATAGCACTTCAGTGGCACCTGCCGTGCCAGATGCAACAGCTAGCCCTTCGATCATTTGAGGTTCCTTCCTAGTGTACCATTGGTGGGCCAGTGTTCTTGTAGATATGGGAGCATCGCATTCATTCATCTTATTTGCATTTGCATCTGCATTGGGGTTAGAAGTTGACGTATTGGGTAGCGCCTTGTGTGTAGAAACACCGATTGGTGGGGCGGCCATGTTGAGACAAGTATGTAGAGCCTGTGAGATAGAGGTCGCCGACTGCCATCTGGTATTCAATTTCGTCCTGCTCGATATGGCCCCTTTTAATATCATCTTAGGGATAGATTGGTTAACCACCTTTTGTGCCTTCATCGATTGTGATCGACGATGAGTGTGATCGACGATGAGTGTTTATTTGCACGCCGGAGGGAGATTTTTTCTATTTTGTGGGTGACCGGGACGACAATTTAGTGCTCATACCTCTTAGTTCACAGAACCGTGACAGCCATAACCTCCTTTACTCAGCCCTGTCAACTAGTGATATTGATTCTACAGAAAGAGAGCTTTCTCCCATTGTTTGTGAGTTTCCAAACGTATTCCCGGATGACTTGTTTGAGCTTTCGCCACGGCGGGAAGTGAAGTTTTCTATTGACCTTATTTTGGGGACTGCCCCCGTTTTTATGTCTAAATATTGTTTTGCACCAGCCGAGCTGTTAGAGCTGAAGGTGCAGGTCCAGGAGTTGTTGGACAAGGGTTTTATACGTCCTAGTGTGTCGCCTTGGAGAGTACCGGCGTTGTTTACAAAGAAGAAATATGGGACACTGCACCTTTGTATAGATTACTGTAGAGTTTTAAATCGCGGTATCGACCGGAGTAACGGTCAAGGTCGCGTGTAACAGGTATCGGGAGAATCAGTCAGCCTGTAACGGGAATCGATAATCAAACTCGTGATTTTTCATCTAGCGGTAGTAAATGATATAAATTCATTGATAAGCATATCATAGACTTATTTATTACAAATTGAACATTTATAAATGTTTTTAATTATTATTTTGACACCTAACTTTGAAGACAAAAAAAAGAGTTATAGAGAGGAAACCAAAGCCAAATAGTTGAGTTGTCTTGGGTCACGTATCGGGAGTATCGGCCGATACAGACTGATACGACATTGATACGCGATACGTATTGGCCATATCGGTCGATACGATAAGAATTTTCTGTAACTCCGATACTATAGTGTGTATTCGAATCGGAAACCTGAGATACCATTACGTAATGGCCGATACGTAACGGTATTGGCGATATTTAAAACCATGGATTACTATAAGTTGAACCACGTGACCATTAAGAACTAGTACCCTATGCCCCATGTATTGATGACTTGTTTGACCAATTAAAGGGTTCTTGTTATTTTTCGAAGATAGACTTGAGATCAGGCTACCATCAGTTGACAGTCAAGGAGGAGGACATCCCAAAGACCGCTTTTGGCACTCGATATGGGCACTTTGAGTTCTTAGTCATGCCACTCGGACTGACTAACGCACCGGCGGTGTTCATGGATATTATGAACCGTGTCTTTCATCAATACCTCAATAGGTTTGTGGTAGTGTTCGTGAATGACACCCTCATCTACTCACCATATGAGGAGGCGCATGAGAATCATCTTCGGATTGCTCTACAGTTGTTGTGGGAGCCTCGGTTACATGTGAAGTATGATAAGTGTGAGTTTTGGTTACCCGATGTGAGATTTCTGGGGCATGTAGTGTCGGGAGATGGAGTGGAAGTGGACCCCTCTAAGATAGAAGCAGTGCAGTGTTGGGAGAGGCCAAAGGACGTGTTTGAGATTCGGAGTTTCTTAAGCCTGGCGGGTTACTACCGACGATTCGTGAAAAATTTTTCTAGACTTGCAGTGCCTATGACACTCATCACAAGGAAGGGAGTTAAGTTCGTGTAGAATGACAGTTGCGAGTTCGCCTTCCAGACCTTGAAGGATAGATTGACTAGTGCACCTATCCTAATTGTATCAGAAAGGGGAATTGGCTATGATGTGTATTGTGATGTGTCACACGAAGGACTAGGTTGCGTATTGATGCAAGAAGGTAAGGTGGTTGCCTATAGATCGAGGCAATTGAAGATTCACGAGAAGAATTACCCTACCCATGATTTGGAGCTCGCAGTGATGGTTTTTGCTCTAAAGACCTGGAGACACTATTTGTATGGAGAATGTTTTGAAGTGTTCTCGAACCATAAGAGCTTGAAGTATTTATTTTCGCATAAGGATTTGAACTTGCGTCAGAAAAGATAGATGGAGTTCTTGAGTGACTACAACTTTGATCTGCAATATCATTCGGGTAAGGCCAACGTGGTCGCCGATGCCCTTAGTCGTAAATCCTTGAGTTTGTTAGCTTACGTGGCGATGAGAGAATGGAGTATGTTTGGGGAGATTGGCAAGTATAATTTACGCCTAGGTAAGCCGGGTGAGTGTGCTACGTTGTTTATGTCGGTGTCTCAACCCGCCCTTGTCCAGCGTGTTGCGGAGGCTCAATGATGCAGAGAGCTTGATGTCTAGAGACCGAGTTTTGAGTGGCAAGGATGCCAGGGAGTGGATTATCTATTCTGACCAAAGTGTGAGGTTTGCCGGGAGGATCTTTGTGCCGGAACCATGTCGTGGTGACGTGCTCTGTGAGTTTCATCTCTCTCGTTTGGCGGTGCATTCGGGTGGCACCAAGATGTACCATGATATGCGTAGGCAGTTTTGGTGGAGGGGAATGAAGAGGGATGTCGCCCTATTTGTTTCGCGTTATCTTAGTTGCCAACAAGTGAAGGCCGAGCATTAGAGGCCGGCGGGTATGTTGCAGCCACTACCAGTGTCAGAGTGAAAGTGGAAGAATATTACCATGAACTTTGTGTCAGGACTTCATAAGTCACCGAGAGGGCACGACACTGTTTGGGTTGTGGTAGACAGACTAACCAAGTCCGCGCACTTTCTTCCCATCCGAATGATAGATTCGGTTGATAAAATTTGCAAGCTTTATGTGAGTGAAATTGTCAGACTCAATGGAGTACCTGTTTCCATCGTCTCAGATCAAGATCCCCACTTCACGTCAAGATTTTGGCAGAATTTGTAGTCCACCATGGGGACGAGTCTACTTCTCAGTACTGCTTTCCACCCTCAGCCAGATGGCCAGTCGGAGCGCACCATTTAAATACTAGAGGATATGTTGAGAGCGTGTGTGCTAGACTTTTGGGGGTTGTGGGAAGTTATCGCCGCGTTTCATTTGGCCATTTAACATCCTTAATAAGATTAGAGAGGTAGCCTATCGCCTTGCCTTGCCACCACAACTAACCTTCGGACACAACGTTTTCCACGTATCCATGTTACGCAGTATGAGCCGAACCCATCTCATATTTTGGATTGGACAGAGTTGAAAGTAGAGGATGACGTTACCTACGAAGAGAGACCTGTGAGAATTCTCGATACCAAAAACTAAGTCTTCCGAGGGAGAACCATTGAATATGTGAAAGTCTTATGGCTTCATCACGGCGTTGAAAAAGCCACGTGGGAGCGAGAGTCAAAAATTTGTAAAAATTACCCCGAGTTGTTTGATTTCTGATGCAGGTGTACTTTGGGGGACGAAATCTCCTAAGTGGGGAGGGTTATAGGGACCCGGTCCCTTTTTATTTACAAGGATTAATGAAACCATGTTATGTTAAACTCGGTTGAAAACAGTTGATTGTGTAAATCGTAAGAGGAATTAAAACTTGAGCATGTTAACATTGCTAACAACGATTAAATGTTTAGTAATGTATGAGAACATTATTGTGAGGTGTTTGGCTTATGTTTTGTTTTAGTTTCGCATATTTGTTCGGGTCTTCACCCAGCGATGACCGCTCGAGTGGTGGGGGAGCCCGCTCGAGCGGACTGGTGGTAGAGAGTTTGGGTAAGTGGGGATTGCTCGAGTGGTAGGGGGTTCGCTTGTGCAGACTGTCGGCAAGCCGACTTTTTAAAGTCGCGGGTTGGTCCTTTTCTCTCATTCTTTTCTCTCGTCTCTCTCTCTCTCTAAACTCATTTGGGAACCCTAGAGCTCTCTTTAGAGCACCTTAGGGCTTTCCTTGCCCCTCTTGGTGGTGATTCCTTCTTCCATCTCGGTGGGGTACCCATTGGGGCTTGGGTTTGGCGTTGGAGGCTTCCTTCTCGCCTTTCGGTTGGTGATCCTTGTGGTTGGAGCTTGCTAGGGCGGTTTTCTTGTAGATCTATCGTCAAAGAGGTAATATCTATGACTATCTACGATAATTCGTTTAATATGTGATGTATATTTTGAGTTTATACATGAAAATGTGAGAAATCTGTATTTTGGAAAAGCTAAGTTGTGAATCGGGGTTGAAGCATGTTGAATCTTGTGGTTTTGGATAACTTGTGGTGTTTTGATCTTAGTAATATCATGTGGGAACTTTTAAATTGTATTTTGAAAAGTAGGGTTTGGCAGTTATCAAAATTATGAAGATTTGGGGGTTTTTGGGTCGTTGAACCCGAATGGTGAAATTGGTTAGATTTTTGACAAATTAGAATTTGGATTACCTTATCATTATATATGAACCTTGGTAAATTTGAATAAATTTTTTTAATTGGGGGAAAGTGAATGATGGCATGTGATATGGAATTTGAACGTACCTCCGTACGTTAATTCAAGTTTGAATTTGATAAAGATAATTGAATGATTGATAATGGAACCTTTAATGGTGATGGGTTTGGCGAGAGGAACCGGGTTGACGGTTGGACTCGCGTTGGTTTAATTATAAATGATTTAATTAAAGTACCGTGTGAATGAAATGAATAATTAAGTGTGGGCACGAGTTATTTCTCGGTGAAAAATCGAAAACTTACGCAATGTAAAGTAGGCCCTTCCTTCGGGTCAATCCCCATAAAAGCGTACTCTTGTACGGCCCACCCATCGATATTTTCGAGAGAAACCGAAAATGTGCGCTCTCCGTGTCAAACTATAGAATAGGTATTTATCCATTATGACTCGCATGGCCCGGTAACAATAAATACAACTGCGTCTATAGGCGCTGTCCGGGCCTTGGTACTTAATTAAATCAATGAATGAAACCGGATTCGTAAGCCATATAATATGAACGATGAATGGAAGATTTTGGGGAAAACCTTGAAAATGGTGGTTCGTGGGAAATGTATGGAAATGTATTGAAATAGGTTTAAACCTGCTATGCATTCACATGACTATCCTTGCATATTATACATTTTTTCATATGTAGTCTATTTCTTGCGAGTCTTGGCTCATGTTGTTTAACAATATTTCAAGTGGTAACGAAAAGAAGGTAATATAGTCAGGAGCATGGTCTTGGAGACCATTTTTTGTGTAGTTTTGAACAGGATTACATATTCATGATAGATTATTTTGAGAAATGAATTGTACATGTAATTCTTGTTTTGAGCACTTGGATTGATGTATTTTGAGTTAGGATGTCCATGTTGTAAGGCCATAAGGCCATATGTTCATGATTTGTATGCATGTGAGGGTGTTGGGCTCGTTGATGGGTTGAATCCCTTAGTTTTTGAATGATGTAACAAAATCTTGAAGTTTGATTCCGGGTTGGTGGGTCAAAAGGGGTTATTTCATTATCAAATGTATGTTTTACTTCTCAATTTTGCCTATCCAAAACTCTATTCCAATGATGGAAAAAAAGGGTGACTTTTCAACACTTAGCCAAATTTTCGAACTTCTGGGCAGTGAACTCTCGGGTACCTCACCGCTCGAGCGGACTCCGCTGGGAGGTGTTTTGTTAAATTTTGATTTTAAATGGGGCCTTTATGAAATGTTTTCGAGTGATCCTCTGGGGTATAAATGAGTTTTTTTTTTTAGTTTGGTTTCCTTTGTCGAGTATTTTGTTTTTAAAAAGCGGGTTCAGGTTTTTATTAAATTATTTGGGTTTTTATTATTTCGAAATCGGGGCGTTACAACATTTTCATATCCAAAAGCATGAACATTTAGAAATTACATTAAGGTTCTCTACAATCAAATAATGGTGCAATGAGAGAATTATTTACCAGATTGTGACAAGGAGGATGTGATTAAATGTTTATCAATGGGAATTGAATTATTTTTTTGAGCTCTCTTTTAATAGGAACTTTTAAACAAATACATCTTGTTAAGCAATGGAATTTGCGAAACTAGTGGGGAAAGCAAGCTTGGAGCTTTAAGATGTTGAGTAGTTGGGACATTGTGTTAAGAAATATGAGTCGACATAAAGATTCTTACATAATTTTGGCATCTTTTTGAATCCTATAATAGGGTTGGTTAACATGTCGTAAAGGATACGGGTGTTCTACTCCCGCTCTTTGCTGACACTTTGTGATCAATGATGTTATATTTAATTAACCGTCATTCTTTTTTCTCCTCTCTTCTTATTTCTATCAATCCCTCAGAGTGACTCCCTTGTCTAGTCCCTTCACCTTTTGTGCCTTTAATAAAGCCTTTACTAATGTATGTTCGCAACAATAAGAATTTATCTTGTCCTCAAGTGCCAACTACTGCCTTTTCTCCTGCGTTATGGGATTCATTACCTATCTACCTTTGGTTCCTTCCACTGTCATATCTCTTTTGAATTTTGACTCTCTTCCCATTGGCCCCTTTGAAAAGGTACATAGATGTAGTTGGGCTTCCTATCCTACTTCTTTTTGTCTCCTATACTCATGTATCTCGTTCTCTTTGTGCTTTTACTAATGTTTCTCTTCTGTGTTCCTCAATGTGTTCAAGAGACCTTATCTATTCTATGCTAGAAGAAAGTCATGAAGAGATATACGCTCTTCATCATAATAGAACTTTGCATTTCGTGCCTCTTCCTCTAAGAAGTCCACTATTGGATGTCATTGGGTCTTCTATGTGAAATAAATTTTCGATGATTTCATTGAATGGTTCAAGGCTCGTCTTGTCGCCAAAAGGTATACTAAAAAATATGGTGTTGATTAGCTAAGACCTTTTTACGATTAGCTAAAATTGTTTGTATTTAGATTCTCCTATATCTTGCGGGCCTATTTAGTGGTTGAGGGTATTAGTCTGTGATGTTAACCATATCACTATATACTAATGATGCGTATTAGGGTTGATTAGCGGATTGTTAGCATTATAATTAATTTGGTGTTGAAAATATTTTATATTTTGTGTCTATCCATTTTTTAATTCCTTCATATGTCAATGTTTTATCTTATTCCATGTGATAGTTTGGTTTTTTCTTTCATACATGTAGTTTCTTTTCATATTTTTATTCTTGAATAGCAGCTTAATCGATACACTGCAAATAGTCTGCCAGCTGCTATTTTTTTTTCTTTTTCGTATTAATTTGACAAGAATAGACCAATCACAGAGCAATCAAGGGATCCATTGATATGTCTTTTCCTAACCAATTATAACCACAGGGAATTCTAATAACACAATTATTATTGTAGTATTCAATTTGATACCTTCTAGATTTTCATCCGGAAGGCACTCAAAGATTGCTAGTTCTCATTGACTATTTTTTTTTTGTTATGGTTGGTATACTGAAAATTATATTTTTAGTATTTAATTTTATTTTAATAAAATTAATTTTCCATTTTATGAAAATCTTTATGAGTAATATATGCATATCATTTCTTTGTTATGCATGGATGCCCAATATTCTGTATAGTATTTAATCTGGTGTGTAGAGTACGGCTTACAAATAGAAAATCAGATTTTAGATTCTTACAGAATATAAGTTTTATGTTCACAGCTTAAATGGAAATGAATATACTATCGGTACGACTGTGACAGAGTTTTAGTAGGCCTGTCTTGGTTACGGGGAACAGATAATAGCGTCGTCTATTGTTTCGACTCTCGGTACCAGTACACTTTGTGTGTATTGAACGAGACAATTTGGGTAATTAATTTTATACTGACTATATAAATTAATTCACATCCCAATATTATTATGAGTAGTATTATCCTCTTAATCCTAAAATAATTATTAATTTGTATATATTTAATATTTGTTGTTTTAATTCATTAGAGAGTGCGATCTTATATGGGTCTATATTTCTGGTGAATTTGGTAGCGGTATTATTTATATGGCAAATATTAATTATTGACGGAATCTACGTCCCGAAAGATCGGGATTGACGATACCCCCTTAAGGAAGCTTATAAGTTTTGAC
>JAUMHN010356801.1:0-17423 GCA_032360265.1 Heliamphora ciliata | reverse complement strand
TTTTTTGTACAGAGATCCATTTTGAGTGAAATTGGTATCCAAAGTTAGATATATGTGTTAGGATTCTAATAAAACTGAAATCACACAAAAATTCTTTAAAATGAGTAAGATACAACGTTTTTACTAAAGAGTGTCAAATCTGGACACTCAGCAGTATTATTTTTCTAATAAATAATGTATAATAGATTCTTGAGTAAGATCAAGTTCCAGGACCTGTTAATATATGTATCTATCACCATATAAAATTTTAGAATCAGTACTTAAGTCTAGTAGTCATTTTTCTTTTTTTTTTTTAAACAAAGTGGATTGTTCAGTCCAACTGTGGATTAGATCAAGATTAGACACTGATTTAAAACAATGAAACAAGGGCTTTTTGGACAATTTGGAAAAATACTTAAATCTGAAGAAGTGTTCAGAACATACTTAATTAGTTAGCTACCAAATATCAGAATCTAATTCATTATAGTTTATTTTATATGAATGAATTACAATAGCTAAATGATCATTTACTGTTATGTACTTGTTAGCTAGATAATTACCTAAGTTATAATTCATGTAGGTTGCGATTTTATGACATCTCAAGGACCATAATTTGTATGTTTAAAATAAATTTTATATGTTTAAAGTCGATGGAATTAAGCATTTATGATGTTCGACTAAGTGTTGAATAAACGTAGGTATTGGTAACAAGTGTTAACTTCATATTCCATATCTTGTGTATTTATATTTACTAAGCATGTCATGGCATTTTTTCATCAAATCATGGGTTTATGGAAAAATAAATTTAAAGAGTATGGTGACGAGGGAGGGTCCATTGTGTAATAAGCCATCTTGTGTCGTTCTACACATTTTCTGTCCTTTCGCACGCGGTTGAAGAACTGGTCTAACGTCTTTAGCTGCATACAAATAGTAGGGCGGGAGCGTATAGATAACAGGGATGGGTGGTGGAAGGCAAACGCATGGGAGCACAAATGGTACCGTGGTGTTCGGTACTCGCTTGTGGAAGTGTAGTACAATCTGGGTATGTTCTCTCGATGAGAACGGGAAATCTTGATATCTCTTGTAATATATCTTTCATTGTCATAATCATATAACATGCTTTTAGCTTATGTTGTTAGTTTATTTATTGTTCATACCATGCCTAGCCTAATTTGCTCAACAATTAAGATATAAGTTATACTTGTTGTATTTGTTCAACAATTAAGATATAAGTTGTATTTGTTGTATGATGATATAATTGTTAGAATAATGGGGTACGGGTTGTTTCTATTGGGCTTTGTAGCTTATGACATTTTAAATTCCAGATAACCCAATAGGACAAGAAGACGACGATGCGATTCAGGATAATGATCAAGATGAACAAGTCGGAGAAGAGCAGTCACTGCAGGAAGAAGATGGAGTCAGGGTCCCGAGACTCGTGCACTTTGATAATTGTCTTTAGATTTTCATTTCTATGCTAGAATTGTTATTTCGTTTTGGAAGAATGTAAGACTTGTAACCGTATTTCTATTGAAAGTTTATGAATTTTTCTTTAAGATTATTTCTTAGTATTTGTATGTTTTTACAAATATTGACGTTTTCGAAATTCGGGGCGTCACAAAAGGGCCACGAGCTGGTGATCAGGCTGAGCTCCTCGGCTGGTTGCCTGTGCATGGGTGCAAACCTCTGACATTTCTCACACTTCTTTGAATACACTTACGTATCCTTCTGCATATAGGGCCACTAGTAGCCCTGGCTTATTGCTCGGTGCGCCATAGACCTTCCCCTAGTGTGACCCCCACATATCCCTTCATGAAGCTCGAACAAGAAGTTTTGGACTTTGTTCGGATGAACACATAGTAGATAGGGTCCAGAGAAAGATCTTCTGTATAGCTGACCCTTAGGAGAGAGCCAAAAATGTGCAGACTTGTGTCTGATCTTGTGCGCTTCCTTCTTATCCTCTGGGAGTTGGCCGTCGTTAAGGAATATGACGATGGGATCCTTCTAGCTCGGCTCCTGGTCTTCTTCAATAGCACACACCTGCCGAGCAGTGGCGCCAATGCTCGAGCTCACCTGCGTCTATACTTCCACCGTCCTTCGTAGCCCAAGCTCGATTGCCGAGGCAAGAGCTGCCAAAGCATTGGCATGGGAATTTTCTTGTCGGCTGACTTGTTCAATCTGTACTTCTTTAAAACCTTTGACCAGCTCGAGTGCTATGGATAGGTAGGCAGCCATCCTGTCATCCCTTGCATTGTATTGCCAAAGCATCGCAGAAAATTTCCAAGT
This sequence comes from Heliamphora ciliata, assembly GCA_032360265.1. Classification (NCBI taxonomy): domain Eukaryota; kingdom Viridiplantae; phylum Streptophyta; class Magnoliopsida; order Ericales; family Sarraceniaceae; genus Heliamphora; species Heliamphora ciliata. Next base: position 15,158 of record JAUMHN010356801.1, on the reverse strand, counting down.
TTCTGATGCCCAAGATCTTGGCACTTCTGAGTCCGGCGAGCAATGCTTCATACTCGGCTTCATTATTGGACGCTGGAAATCTTAGCCTTATGGAGTGCTCTATTACTCATCCGTCGGGGGAGATGAAGACCACCCCTACTCCAGAGCCCTTCTGGTTTGACGCGCCATCAGTGAATAACCTCCACCTTTGCAGTATTGTTGACCGGGTCTTGGCGTTGGATGCCCCACTTTCTTCTCCGTCTTCCTTTCCTGCCTGGTCATCCTTTCCCCCAGCTCAGACTCGAGCGTGGTTGGGTCCGAGCTGAGTAAAGAACTCGGCCCGGAGAATTCAGGATAAAATCTACTAGGACTTTCCCTTTTATGGCTATTCTTGTTCGGAACTCGATGTCGTATTCCCCGAGCTCCACTCCCCACTTGACAATTCTTCCAGAAAGGTCAGCTCGGCGCAGCAAGGCTTTAAGTGGATGTGTAGTCAAAATAATGATTTTGTGCGCCTGGAAGTACTGTGCCAGCTTTCGAGATGCCATCACCAAAGCCAGAGTCAACTTTTCGAGGGGCAAGTATCTAGTCTCGACATCGAGGAAGGTGTGGCTAACGTAGTAGATTGGAAGCTGTTCGACAACGTTCATTATGAGCAAGACGGCACTAGCCGAGTGTTCGGACACTACAAGGTACATATATAGTTCTTCTCAAAACAAGGTCTTGGAGAGAAGAGGAGCCGAGGTTAGGTACTCGTTCAACTTTTAAAGCGCCTGATCACACTTCTCCCCCATACAAAATTCTTGCTCTTTTTTGACGACTGAAAGAAATGATGACACTTATCTGATGATTGGCTGATGAATCTATTCAAGGCCGCTGCCATTCCTATCAGTCGCTGTAATTCTATAACGGTCTTTGGGGGTTGTATGCTTTGAATTGCATCTATCTGGTCAGGGTCCGCTTCGATTCCTCTCTTACTGGTCAGATGCCCAAAGAACTTGCCCGATTGTGCCCTGAATGCACACCTTGACGCATTGAGCCTCAGTTTGTAGGTTTTTAGCACCGTGAAGACGCTGCTCAGATCGGCCAAATGATCTTGTTCGTTCTCGGTCTTCACTACCATGTCATCTATGTAAACTTCGATACTTTGACGTAGCATAGGTTGGAATATCTTAGTTACTAGCCTCTGGTAGGTTGCCCCAGCATTCTTCAAGCCAAAAGGCATGACCTTGTAATAGTATAATCCTCTAGGGGTGATGAAACTAGTCTTCTCTTGATTATTTGGGCTCAAGGCTATCTGGTGGTAACCCCTGTAAGCATCTAGAAAACTCATCATTCCATGCCCTGCTGCCGAGTCCACCAATTGATCAATCTTAGGAAGTGGGAAAAAATCTTTAGGGCAGGTTTTGTTCAGGTCAGTGAAATATACACAGACCCTCCACTTTCCATTTTTCTTCTTCATGACCACTGTGTTGGACAGCCATTGGGGGTACTGCACCTCCCTTATTGCCCCTGTCTCGAGGAGTCTCTCAACCTCCTCTGCTACAGCCTCTGACTGTTGAGCCAAAGATCTCCTTCCGCACTGGACTATCGAATTGTGTGAGGGATCCACATTCAATTTGTGCTGCATCACCTCGGGGTCGATGCCCGGCATCTCATATAATGTCCAAGCAAATACCTCCACATTTGACTTGAGGAAGTTGACCAGGTCAGTCTCGTCTTGCTCGGCCATATGGGATCCGAGCAAGAAGAAATGATCATGGTCGTCTTCCCTCAACATAACCTTCTTTAGTGGCTCTTCAATCTTTTCTGTTAGTGCTCACCCAATGTCATCAAGAAGTGGCCTGTCTTGAACTTCTACCACACACATCTGTTCGTCATTGGTCGAGGCTTCTTTCCCTCGGATAGCAGCCATAAAACACTACCTGGCCGCTGCCTGATCTCCCCTGATGGATTCCACGCCCCTGGCAGTTGGGAATTTTAGGACTTGATGATAGGGAGAGGGGATGGTCTTGAGTTGATGAAGCCATGTCCTCCCCATTATGGCATTATAGGGGGACGGTACATCTACCACCAAAAATTTAATATTTTTGAGCTCAGTTCCTGCCCTAACCGGTAGTGTGATTCTTCCCATTGGTAGGACGGGATGACCGTTGAACCCGACCAACGGGGTATGATATTTCTGCAAATCCTCTCTCTTGAGCCCTAACTTGTAGAAGAGATCGGCGTACATTACCTTCGCCGAGCTTTCTTGGTCAACCAAGATGCGCTTCACGTCATACCTCCCAATCCGGAGGGTTATAACGAGCACATCATTATGAGGGTGTTCAACCCCTTCTAGGTTGGCATCTGTGAAAGTCAAATCTCCTGCCAAGTACTCACTGCTCAGATATTTTCTTTTACCCAGACCACTCTGCTCGAGCTAGGTCTGCATAACCTCGCGATGTGCCCTTTTCTGGCTTTGACCCCTCGTCTCGTTTGACGTCTCCGGCTTGGGGGCTGCGTGTATGACATTAATAACTCCCACGGGCTCATCTGCTCCTCTATCTTGCTCGACTTTAGCGTGTTGCTCAGCCTGGGTCTTTTCTTTGTCGATGTATTGCCCGAGATTCCCTGCCTTCACCTGCTTCTCCAAGAACCTCTTGAATGTTCGGCAACAGTCTGTGTAATGCCCATGCTCTCGGTGGTAAGCACAATATTTTTTCTCATCCCGTTTGCTGGGATCAATGAACATCTTTGTTGGCCAGACAAACCACGGCTTATCCTTAATATGGTTGAGGAGCTTGTGAATGGGCTCCTTGAACACGGTGTTGGCCACTTCATATACCTCGTTGGGCCTCTGACGCTCTTTTTCCCGATCAGGCCTCTTCTTGGCCCTCTTGTTCTCCTTCTTTTTTGTTCGGGCTCCCTTTTGTTCTTCCTGGGCAGGCGCTTCATTACTCACGCCTCCCATATCCTCCTCAACTTTGGAGTACTGCTCTATTCTCAACATTAGCTCGGGCATGCCCTGAGCTGGTCTCTTAGTCAACGAGTACCTCAATTTATGGGTTTTCTCCAACCCGAGCTTGAAAGAGGCCACGGCAAGCTGCTCATTGCAATCGTCAATGTCGTTAAAGGTCTCCCAGTAATGCTGAGCATAGGACCTCAAGCTTTCATTCTCGGCTTTCCTCAAGCCGAGCAGGGAGTCAATCTCCCTGGGCTAATGACTGTTCGTGAAGAACCTAGCTACGAATAGCTTAGCGAGCTGCCTCCAACTTCCCACAGACCCAGCTGAGAGTTTGTCGAACCAGCGCAGGGCCACCTCCCCCAAACTAGAGGGAAAAATCCTGCACATTAGAGCATCATTTTCGCTCTAGAGTGCCATCATCTGTCTGAAGTGCCGAATATGACGCATGGGGTCAGCCGTCCCATCATATAAGTTGAACATAGGGGTTTAGAACTTCCTCGGCAGATTCGCTCCATCCACCTCCCTTGTGAATGGGGAGGCAGATATTTGCTCCAATGCCCTCCGAGCTACATCCTAAGCTAATTTCCCCGTGCTTGGCTGTAACCTCCCCTCAAGTTGGAGGTTCAGCCATTGCTTGAGTTCTTCCTTCTCCTCCGCACGCCTGAGCTCTTGACCAGCCTACCATTGCGTCTCATAGCAGCACTCGGCTGGTTCGTGGGTGTTATTGGAGGTCTGCGTTTGCCCATGTCTCCTTCTTTTGGAGCTTGAGACACGGCTCCTCTCAGGGTCCTCTTCTCGTCGATCAAGTCGAGGATCCCTCCTCAAGCTATGGCTTACCCGAGGCCGAGCTATGCCTCTCCTCCGATCACGATCGAACCTTTCATGGTTGGCCTCTTCATGTTCGGACCGGGCTACTGGTGAGCGCCAGTTCATTTGAACCCTCATCTCGTGGAGCTCTTGTTGGAGCCTGACCAGCTGCTGGTCCCTCCTGTTTAGCTCATCCTGATATCCTTCCAGAACTTGCTGCATGGTGTAACGTGGGGGGTAGCCTCCACTAGAAGGTATCATTTCGCGAGCACCCCCTACATGGGTCCGTTCTCTCCTTTGGTCGACCCTGGCCCCACCGACGTGGACCTCAGAGGGTACAGAGTGCCCTCTTCTACGGTGAGTCGCATGCGATGCTTCTGTGCATTGCTCGTGGTGCTCTCTCAGCTCTTCACGAACGTGATTTCTTTGACTAGCCATGGAGGAGTTCGTAGTAGCTTTCCCACAGATGGCGCCAAATTGTAGAGGATAAGGATTGAGATTTACTGGTCCCGTCCAAGCTGGCTGAGATGTCAGGAATGAACGCCATGTGTTTGCCTACACAAGTAAGGAGTGAGATTCCCATCGGTGGCTTTATACCGATAGACCCTCCGACGATCAAGTCAGGCAAGGGGTTTGAGAGAAAGAAGAACTTGATAGAGAAATTTGATAGAGTTTTGGCTAGTAAAAAGTGAGCATATCTTACCTTCTAAAATTGTTGGCTATTTATAGATAGAAATATACTTGACCAGCTCTTAGAATTCTACCTGACCCGAGTAGGTCGGGTTGTACTCCCTCTCTCTAATCAATGCATAGCAATTAATGGTTTGATGGTGACTTATCAGTGCCATCATTAGATATCTCTGCAAGATCTTTCTGCAAATACCTTGTCATGTCAAGATATCCATAAGCATCCAGGCCTAGCTTGGGTTAGCTAAGCCATCCCTATTTGATGTCCTAGCCCCATAATTGGACTATTTCCAACCAATCTCTTATTATCATATCACTTTTCTGATACGCGTATCGTGGGACATGATCCTAAATATCTACCATCTAGCTCGGCCCCAAGGTATAGGCAGCCCGTCTTGCTTGGCTATAAGTGCCGAGCATTCCTCATACTAGTGCCGAGCACCATGCCTTCGGGACTGGCCGAAACTCTCTCTAAACTCGGATCCAAGGCATAGCACAGACCTTGCATCTTGAGGTCTCTAGCCGAACATGTTGCCCGTATAGCTCGGTTCAGCGACCGCGCTAAGATGGATATGCCGAGGAATGTGCCGTGGTGAAATGCCACGCTGTACGGCCTCCCACATGGGCTCTATGTGGCTCTGATCAAAACTTGTTCCCCCTCATGTTCTATAAGGAGAGAATTATACTTCAAGATGATGGGCCATGGGGATGAACTATGGGGCAGTTGAAATCGGGAGATGATTATGATCAACAATCAAAGGTCTTGGAATCCTTCCTGTTGGTTTGACAAATCAAAATAAGAATCTGTTAATAATTGTTGTGGAATTGCTTGATTTGTACAAGGGTAAATATGAAAAATTTTAATTTTTTGGTTTTTCTACTTATCAATCTCAACTTTATATTTGCTTATAAACAAACAAGGTATATGATATTTTTTAGTAATACATATCTAGAGTTATATCCATTGTATGTCATATTTGCTTGTATATCCGAAAGTATTTTATATCTTCCAATTTATCTCCAGACAATCAAACATACCCTTATAGTTGAGTCTTGGACTTTTTCTTGTGTTAAATGATGATGTAATGGATGGTATATGTTCTTTTTTTGATTTGTTATTGCTGATTTTTGTTTGAGGTGTGTCATGTTAGATTTGTGCTCAAATGCTTGGTGCATGACATAAAAAGTAAATTGGGAACCTAGTTTAGGCTTAAGGCCACGTGCAACAGTTTTTCTTTACAGTAAAAACCCACTTTAATATTTTTAATTAAATATAGAGAAGTTCTCTAAGGCAAGGTGCTAGAGTTAGATCTGAATGTTAGTTTTCAATAAAATTTTTTGAAGCATTTTGGTCAGCTATATCTTTTGATAAAATTCTTTTCTTCCAAACTCGTATAGTTACTGGCACAATCTTATTAAGGGGTGAAACCCAATTTTAGAAACTGTTTTTGGAAATGATTTCTTCACAAAAAATATTTTAGTCGTATGGAAAGTTTCATAAAATTTGAGTACTGTTTGCTAAGTCAAAACTATTTTTAAACAAAATTGAGAGAATTGAGACCAATAAGAAGACTCGACACGTTTTCTTGTGAAAGTCAAAACTCCTATTTTTGTTTGGATTTGGAGAAAGTAGTCTTCATGAAAAATTAAAGAACATTCTAATCTAGGTACTTTCCAAATTTTTGATTTTTTTGAGTTATTTATTATTTATTTTGTATTTTCTTATAACTACTATATAATCGGGTACTCAGTGTTGTTGGGTGTAAATAATGTAAATTAAGCTCTTTATGTCTATAATTACACGTCATGTGGTTAAATGCTTTAATAATTGTGTTAGCATGCATAGTTGTTGGATATATGTTGATTTTAATTGTTAATGGAATCATTGGGTTAATTCATATTAGTTATATGCATAGCTCATATCTTGGGAGTTATCTTTCCTTATTTAGCAGTTGAGGCCATGTAACGTTTTTTCGAATGCTTTTCTTGTATGATATTGTTAGGGTCACATGCGCCTTTGTGCCACATCTTGAGCTGTGCACTCAGAATATGGTGCTAACGAAAGTGTGGGCGAATGGGAGCATAGAGTATGGGAACATAATAGCACCACGTCTCGATATTTCTTGATGTCGTCCAATATCCCAACACTTTAGGTGGACTGCCATGGTGTTGTCCTAACCTTACGCTCTTTTGACCTGAATGAAATAACTAGATATATCATTTTTTGATACGGTCATTATGTCACAAGGAGGCCAGAGTGGACCTCGATTTCACTTTCGATAAGTCTTTATCTTATTGGTCCTTCAGTAAGGAATCCTTGTCGGTCTATGTTATTAGGGTTGTACATTAACAACCATGGTTTTGGTTTTAATATTTAATTTTATTTATTAATAAAATTAATTTTTTCATTTTATGAGAATCTTAATGAGCATTGCATGCGTTTCATTATTTATTTAATGTGGTGCATGGATGTTGTTTATTCTACATAATATTTAATAGAATAATTAATTATAAGTACTATATTATGGTACTGTTATGGGATAAATCTTAATCAATTTAAAAATATTCCATGAGGTCCTATATTTAAATTTTATGAGTTTTAGAGACCGAAATACCTTTTTTCATATATGCTGATCAAATATGGTAATTCAAAATTTGAATTTCAATTTTCAAAGCCAACAGATCCTATATTCATTGTATATTTTTGGATTATGATTGGTAAGTTTAAATTTTGAAATTCCATTTTGTTAGTTAAGAGATTCAGTTTTTGAAGATATTTTCATCACAATATTTTTCGTTGGGATTTACTGAATCATCATTTTCCTCCATTATTGGCCGGATTATTTTGCTACTAGAGATAGTTCTTCCTGTAATCCATTTTCCCAATTCCTTCAAAGTATATTTTCTGCGACGCAAATTGTAAATTCAGTCAAAGTAAGTTTTTTGGATTCCTTCAAAGTAGTCTGCCATGTTGCATTCATAATCAATTTTGGTTGGATGTATGAGTGAGTCCGAATATAATAACATTCTTATATCTTCATGGGAATAACTATGATTTTTAGTATATATTTATGGAAATAAACATTGAAGTTCAGTTAATCTCATTGTGAGTTTTAAATTTTATTCGCATTATACATTTCAGTAACACAATATATATTTCATATCATATTTTTTCGCATGGATTAATGAAAACTTCGACATTACTGTATAGTAACAGGGATAATTGATTTAGGCACTCTCAAAATGAATCAACTACATATCCAAAATGAGAAATGCTACCCAAAATGAGAAGTGAATGATGGGTAACTATAAGCACTGAGAAGTGAGTGAGAACTTATAAAACACAAGAGGTAATGTGATAATATGGAAGTAATCAATGCGAACTGTTTCGAAACTGGTAACAATAATAACAATGTTAGCCCAGACTCTTAAGAACCGAGAACTGTTACCATTGAAATAGTAACCGAGAACAGTTTCCAAAAATGGTATTTACAACACCTCATGCATGCATTGAAACCGTTTACTATTGAAAATAGTGAGTACATTTACTAGTGTTAACAGTTTTAACACAATAGAAAAGGATGGTACTAGGGAAGTAATCACTGCAAACTGTATACTACCAGGGACAAATGTTGTAGGCACTCTCATTGTGGATTTAATTTCCATTTACAATAACGCAATATATACTTCACATTAAGTTACAAACATATTACGATGTTTGTATTTTGGGTAGACCATATGTTACTTTCGTTGTTAACAGGATATTTGTATCCGCAATGGAGACTGATCTGATTATACTCTGTAAGCATGATGGATGCATTGCTGGGTTGAGAATAAATAGTAGTTGGACTTATAAACAAATACTTTCTACTGTTTGCTTGAAGTGGAATGATATGGACATGGGGTCAATTTATTTTAGATACTCTCTCCCTAGCCATTCTAACTGTTTATTGGACAATGACGAGGACCTCCAAATTTGGTTCTCACTGGCGGCAGCTAACAACATCATGCAAGTTGACGTTGATGTGTATCATCGCAACAAAGTGGCGCATAAGGACTGGCTCAATGAGAATTGCGAAAGTATTGTTAATGGAAGTTCATTAGACATGTCGCAACTTGACTGGAGGTCCAGGTATAACAAAGGTAGTAACTTGTTCTCATCGTTTGTTTCACACCCAAAAAAGATATTATTGTCGTCATACTCGGCAAGTGGCATTACTGGTGTTGGTCAAATTTTTGAAGGTGGGGCTTGTGAATTCCATACCACTCTCTGCAAATATGTCATCCAGTGTGGGTTTGAGTTTGTATATGTTAAGAACGACAATGTGAGAGTGACTGCACACTGTAAGAGCCAGGATAAGGGGTGTGAGTGGATGATTCATGCAAGAGGCATGTCGTCCAATGGCTTTTTCTATGTTAAGAAAACATGTGGTGCAGTAGTACGGACATCGAAGAATTCTCGAACAACTTCTGATTTAGTAGGAAGTCTCATAGTGGAAGATGTTCGTTCAAAGTCACAAAAACGTCCAGTTGATGAAATCCACGAGTTTAAATCAAAGTACGGACTTAACATAAGTTACCACCAAGCTTGGATGGGAGTTGAGAAGGCTAGAGGTTAGGTTTTTGGTGATTATTCATCGTCGTTTGACCAACTTCATTGGTTTGTGGATGCTGCAAATAGAAGCAACCCTGGAAGCTCCATTGTGCTGCAGTACGACCCTATTTGTTATGTCTTTAAGCGCTTGTTTGTTGCTTTCAAGGCATGCATTGACGGGTTTAATCATTGCCGTCCTCTACTATTCCTTGATGGTACGTTCTTGAAAGGAAGGTACAAAGGACATTTTCTTTCTGCAACAGCAAAGGATGGAGATCAAGATAATTCAATAAATGTGAATTTGTTGGTAATAGTACTCAGTTGTAATAGTACTCAGTTCCCTAAAATATGGACTATCATTGTTGTCAATGTTACCAATTTGTTAAATGTTTTCAGTTATCACTTCACTGTTAATAGTTCTCAGTTCTTAATAGTCTTGACTAACAGTTCTCAGTTCCTAACAGTTCAATATAATACTTATATGTAATTATCTATTCAATAAATCTTAATTTGCTAGTTTTTTTTGATAGTTTTCATAAATTAAAAATACATGTTCATATATTAATTCGTCTTAAATGGTTACAGGTCTATTTCCTGTTTGCTTTGCCATTGTTGATGTAGAGAACAGCAAAAATTGGCATTGATTCATGGAAAACATGTTATTAATCATTCAACTAGGTAGAGATGTAACTTTCCTAAGTGATCATAACTTGGGTTTGTTAGATGCTGTTAATTCAATCTTTCCAGCTTCCTATCACGCCTACTGTCTCCAACATTTGAAAAATAATTTGACACATCATTTGCGGGGACATAAGAATGCATTCAGGAAGAGGATGGTGAATCATTTTGTAAATTGTGCGTATGCACCAACGAAAGACTCTTTTCATGAAACACTAGATTTATTGAAGCGTGAGGGGGCCCCAAGGTCAGAGGATTCATTGATGGCACCCCACCAGAGCATTGGAGTAATGCTTATTTTCTTGGATGTCGGTATGGCAAGATGACATCAGATGCTGCCGAATTATTTAATAATTAGATTCGCAACGAGCGACATCTTCCAATTACAAACATAGCGAATAGCATAAGGATTAGATTGATGAATCAAATTGCAACACAGAGAGATATTGCTTTCAAATAGTCAAGTGTTGTGTGCCCTATGGTCGACGAGTAATTATATGCTGCATTCAATGATTCGAGAACATGGAACGTTAGCCAGTCAAGTGACAATGTATACGAGGTTCATTCATTTCCATCGGTCTCTGTTGATCTTGTAGGCGTACTTGTTCGTGTTGCCATTGGCAGCTTTATGGGATCCCTTGCGCACATGTTGTTGCTACTGTTATGAGAAGTGGTAAAGATTTGAACGAATATGTTGACCAGTATTATCATGTGAATAGCTATCGAGATTCATACTCTTTATCCATATATCTATTCCCTACCATGTGGAGGATGGAATCTACTTTGGAATTAGAAATAATTCATCCACCATTGGAAAAAAAATTAGCCAGGCAGACTTAGGAAGAAGAGCATTCCTTCAAAGGGGGAGAAGATTACCCAAATTAGGTGTAGTAGGTGTGGGATGTTGGGAAACCACAATAGAAAATCTTGTAAAGAGCCATTGGGCTCGTAGGAGATATTGTTTTATCATACATTCTACGTAATCAGATTTGTATGGGGAAATTTTCTTTTCTGGATTTTGTCATTCATTTGGTCTCTAATAAATATCCATCAAATCAGTATTAGCAACTATTGGCTTTTAACGTGTTACAAAACAATGAACAATGATCACTATTCTTAATTTTCAGTACGATACATTTGCACTCGGAATTCACATTTAAATGAAAATACAGTGGTACTAGTACATTTATTCAATTTACATGTTAAGATGGTTAGTGAGCAGTGTGGATACTTTTCTCATTGTTATAATTCGCCACAACAAGTAACATGTATGAGTGGCTGCACACAACCAAAACCTACTCCTTATCCCCAAATCAAAGGAACCCCTACTTGCGAACAATTCCCAAACACCCTTAAGCATAACCAGATTCAAGTAATGTAATACTTGTCCCTAATGTTCCCTGATTTGCATTAAACCGCATAAAACCTATATCAACAACACTAATTGTGGTGCTACAAATGAGTTTTAACAATGATTCATAAGTTAAGTAGTTGAATGGATCAATGCATCTGTTTGGATGGCAAATGGTTTTTGTGATAACTGCACACATGCATTTAAATGCAACAGGTCAACCACACAACACAATGAGAACATACGGGGCAATGAAAAAATGCATTTCAAACACATTCCAATAACACATTCAAATCATGACAAAATGATTCATTCAAAGAGACAACATTTGAAATGAAATCATATTTATGTGGAACAGTAGTAATGAATAGAAATTACTTGCTTGGCAGTGAACAAGCACCGACAAATGCCATTAGTGAAATGCGAACTGTCAATACTGAGAACTGTCAACATTAAGAAATAGATGGAACTGAGAACTGTCAGCTAATACTACAACTACCATTGAACTAAGAATTGTAAGTAAACTGTTAACTATTATCAATGAGAACTGCTACCAATGTTCTGACAATTTAGAACCCAAAATTGCTATCTGTTGATTTGGTTTAGTTTATTCTACTTCATCGAATGATCGATTTCAAGGTCGAATTGTATTTGTATTGTCTTTCAACGTCCTCATAGGATCACTGAGAAATGCGTGGATGATTTCAACTCGAACTCTCCTATAGTCATCAATTGTCAATATAGTCTCAACATCTCTATTTGTCAAGTGTTGCTTCAAGATATAGCAAACAATCATTCCACAATCTACTCTGCATATTTTGCACACAAGAAGTCAATATATGTTTAGTATGTTTTGTTGTCTATTACCCAAAACAAATCAAGATGCATAAATTAATATATAAGACAACATATAACGTGATGTACTTACATTTCAGGTTGTTGTTGGGGGCACACACTAGCAACAACGACCTGTGGTGTACTGTCCGTATGCAATGTCTCCCCATTTGTCTTAATACCAAAATACTCATCCACATATGATTTCTAAACACAAACAATTAGAGGTTAGCATTAATGTCCTCATAGCTAGATGGTGATGTAAACATGGTAACATTTAGAAATCTTTACCATTTCTTCTGCCATATCAATATGTGGGTCATGACCTCTTGGTTCCAATGAGTTGAAGTGGATCCATTCCCCTGCCTCAGAATTGAAAACAACCACTGTCCAATGGTTTGCTTTACACAGTGGGAATAGAAGGTATCTCTTGAGTCTTGCAGCTTGCATATGTCGCTCAAGTTGTTTTGATCGCTCAGAATTGGTTTTGTCCTGAAGTAGTTGCTATTTTCAAAAGAAAGAAGGTTGTTAGTGGTTATAATATGTATGCAACATGTAAGGATGCAACTACTTTAAATGGGAAGAAGATGCTTACATATGCTTCCCTAATGTCATATGTAGGAATTCCAACAAAATCCATATGCATTGTGTCAATTTCTTGTTGTGTCATTAGCAACTCAGCATAGGCATCAATCACCTGAATTAAGTAGAAAAATACGATTGCGGAGAATAAGTTATCGTGGTTTTTCATTTTGCTTACTTAAATGAGAATCCACGTAAATGTGTTAGTTATAAATGAGATTTATTACTTACACTACTTGAAATATTTGATTCCAGCAGTAATTCTGCGATGCCATTAGTATAAATGTTGCTTGACTTGTCCCCTCCAATCCAGACACATGTGCTGAAAAAATTAAACCAACTTCAAATATGAATTACCAGTTTCCATACCTAATTCCAACTACACTTTTCAGTTCTCGTACTGGGATGGACACATTGTGACTTAAAATATCCATTGAACAAATTAATTTGGGTTTGAGTTCTAATTTTCTTACGTGCTTCAATGGGACACAAACAGAACATATGATGTATAGATATCAATGTACGTACCCATGTGCTAAAAAAATTAAACCAACTTCAAATATGAATTACCAGTTTTCATACCTAATTCCAACTACACTTTTAAGTTCTTATACTGGGATGGAAACACTGTGACTTAAAATATCCATTGAACAAATTAATTCAGGTTCGAGTTCTAATTTTTATACATGCTTCAATGGGACACAAACAGAACATATGATGTACAGATATCAGTGTACATACCCATATATAGAGCTGCTCCATACGTTATTAATCAGGTCTCAATCCACCGTTGTCAACATTTCGTATATGGGTTTTTTCTGAATGTATGACAATGGTTTCAGTTTCTTCTTTTTCGGCTCCTTTGGTGGTGGCTCCGTGTCGAGATCAACCACCACTGGGCATCCCTTTTCTCTTTGCTGTCTCTTACCAGTCTTTGGGACTACATCCTCATATTGGTAATCCACTAAATTCTTACCTTTCGACTCTTTGCTTTGATATTCTTGACCATGGAGCTTGGTTGTGTAGTTTCCTTTGTGGCATCTACATCCATGGGAATGACATAGTGCTGCATCGCCTGTACTATAGCACGCGTTGTAGCGGCTTGCGTGATCTCATGGACTTGTAGCTCTTTCAATTGGTCTTCAAGCTGCACTTTCTCAGTTTTTAGTGTCTCAATTGTTTGCTTCAACATCTCGATTTTATTTTTAAGCTCATTGATGTGCTTGTCCCTTTGCTCTAACACAATCACAAGGTCGGCGACCGGCATTTGGCTATGATCAAGCCACGAATCATCTGTTTGCGTGCCCTTGTCAACTTTTGACACTTCCTCTCAGCCTGAGTTCTCTCATACCTTTGTAGCTTTACCAAAAGAGATTATAACTCACTAATTAGTGATGCTCTAAATTTACCATCTTCATCAAGAACTTCATTTGATGTCTTACATTCCTTTTCACCATGAACTTTTTCACATTCATTGCTCATCCTATCTGCTTCATGCTCATCCAGGTCTACACCATGAGAAATGTCATATCCCTCATTCGCATTTGAAACTTTCTCACATTCCCGCAAATTTGAATTGTGTTTTTCACTATCTGTTATTACCACATTTTCGACATCTGTATGCATGTCAATATTACCCAAATCAGGCTCTCCAACACTTGCACTGTGGTGGATATCTTTAGCTTCATCATCTTCCCTCTCTATTTTTGGTTCCTCTTTTGCATAGGTTAAATGCGCTTCACGTTTGGAAAACTTTCATTGCTTCATCGGTGTTGCATTGAGCTCCGAAAACATAACCTGAAATGAATAGTTTTGTGTGTCAATAATAAGTACAACAGTGAATTAGCATGAACTAGTAGTTCACTAGCAGTCAGAAATGAGAACTGCTAGCACTGAGAACATAATGGGTACAGTACAATGACAACTATATACTGGTAAGTATGTCACATGTCAAAATGAGGTTTATATAATCGTCACTGTATTGGTGCACATTACAATGAGAACATACCTGCTCCTCTGAGATATGTTCGATATTGATGTATCTTGTTTGAGCTTCCATTTTCTGAAGATCCCATTTCAAAAATTTAAGGAATTCATAAGCCACATCTGGTTGTACTATACGTGTGCACTCACAAAATTAATACTACAAAAAATATTAACACTTGTTTAATTTGACTCAAAATTCACTAAAAGTACAATGTTAGTAGATTGTTTGCTTACCAACAAAGCGAGAACACATCCTGTTACTTTGTGAGGGGTGCGATGATTGATCTTTAGGGAAGCAAGCAATGTGTCATGTATTGCCACCGCCCAATCATACTACCTCATTGCGTTGATGTCCTCAATGTATTGCAAGAAATTCCAACCTATAGTTGTACCAGATGTTGCAAAAAATAGTGTCAAACAAATATGTATGCATAGCAACCTCACTACATCCTCAATGTCATCTTTCGTATGTCCAATGATGGCGTGCTCTAGGAGGTTTTTAGTGATTGGACTTGTTAGTCTTCCTGATGTAATTGCCCTCCATTGCAAAAAGCATGACTCCTTTCTAGTCTTAGGAGATAACATCTTCTCATTTTTACAAGTAATACCAAAAATTATCTTTATTTCACCCCTCATAAGTTCCAATTTATGCCCACCAAATGAGAAGCTACTGGTAACTGGGTCAAATGACTCGATCAACTTCACAACAACCT
>JAUMHN010356692.1:0-17424 GCA_032360265.1 Heliamphora ciliata | reverse complement strand
ATAATCCAAATTACCTAATAATATTCCTACCAAGATAGGGATACTTTCATATATCTCTTTGCTTTTTTTTTTTTGGTTTCTTTTTTTCTACTATATAATCTTACTTTTCTAGTTATGCCGAAATTTAAAATCACGAGAACCTCACAGATCAATTTAAGACTTGGTTTGAGATAATGATTTATGATTTTATTTTATTTTATTTGTTTTCATTTTAAATGAGTTTTTTTCAGTTTTAATTAAAAATTAATTTTTAAATTAAAAAATTATTTTTTAATTTCTCTCAACAAGATGAATAGCAAAGATAAAAAAATGATCAAAAGATTAATTATTTTAAGAAAGACAAAAATAAATCAAAATAAGACAAGAAGCCATATTTTTTGCTTATTTTTATTTTTAGTGATTTTTTTTTTAAAATGGTCAAAATTTTACTTCTACAGTTTGTCTCCATTAAAGAAACTGAAAAAACTTAAAAAGAATCCAAAACATAAAAATAAAAATTAGACCAAAAAAAAAAAAAATCTAAACAACGGTTTTTCTTCAATCACGAACTAGGCCTAAGAATCCAGAATGCATTAAAACAATGAAAGAGACAAATTGGAAAAACTTCACTAAAAAGAAAGAAAATTTATTATAAAAAAAAACTCTTATTTTTGGCATCACCAAACAGTCGTCACATACAGTACAATACTTTTGTTTGGACGTAGAAGATCTCCAAATTTTGCTCGAGTATAGTGTTGGGCGTGCAAAAAATATTTAGGAGATAGTTGTGAAATATCAACCAAAACCAAACATATATATATATATATATATATATATATATATATATATATATATATACACACACGGTCCGAATTAGATTGATTTTTCAAAAATCAAGAATCGACCCGTTCATAACGGTTTTAAATTTTTTTAAAATCGTGTCCGAACCGTTCAAGTAACGGAACCGATCTGAAATCGATCCGTGACAACGGATCGGACACGGTTCGGTTAACGGTTCCAACCAAAATTCTGCAAATTACAATTCGAACCAAAATAAATAAATTTTGATGATCTAAACTGTTTATTTTATTATTCTTAATTTATATATTATTATTATAAAAAACTAAATTAATCTAAATATCTTTAACTATCAAAACAAATCACATTTGTGATAATAAAATAGACATAACAGTTTATTTTTATTAATACAAATACGATTTGTTACAGTAATAATATATAAACTAAGAACAATAAAATAAACGGCTCAGATATATATATATATATATATGTATATATATATATATTAAAAAAATTAATATTAAATAAGACCGGTCCGGTTCGGTTCGAAACTGTAAAATTAAACTAGAACCGAGAACCGAACCGTTCAAAACGGTTTTTAGAAATCTTTATTCGGAATCGAACCGTGACAAATAAAAATCAAACCGAACCATACGGGTTGAACTGGACCGGTTTATCGATTTTTTCGATTTTTTGTGTGGCCCTAATTGAAAGTAAAATTTGCATTTGTTTCTTATTTACATGATGAGAATGAGTACAACACTTTTTACATAATTCTAAAAGATTATAAATTACTTTTCTAACTCCCATTCTTAATTTATAATCTTTATGTTTTCATAAAATTTAGGATATATTCTTGTTATCACCGTGTTGTCGCGCTACGCGCTAAAGATAATTTAGGACGTAATGATAAAGTGTGGGCGTGTTGCGACAGTATATGTCCAATTTTTGTAAGCATGCACCAAGCCTGACTTCTAACTAGACTGATTATGTGTAACCTGAAATAATAATGCTACATGATTCAAAATTGCCTTAACGAAAAGGACTTCTAAAAATAACCAATTGTTTGGATGTAAATAGAAACTTAAATGGAAACAAATAGGAATCAAACTCAAACTGAATTGCAATTAAGCATAAGTGGAACTGAAATACAGTCGTAAGTGTTTTGGAATGAAAATGAAGGACCCAAAATGAAAATTGCAAATATGTAATGAAAAATATGAATATAAACAAAAAAACTAAGCTCAGTTGGATGATATGTTGATGTGTGTCATGTCCTTATTGTTAGTGTTGTATATTAAAAATTATGTTTTTAGTATTGAATTTTATTTTAATAAAATTAATTTTTTATTTTATGAGAATCTTAATAAATAATGCATGCAATATCATTTTTTTAAATATTATACATGGATGTTCTTTGTTCTGTATAGTATTTAATCTGGTGTGTGGAGTACGACTTGCACACAGAATACCAGATTTGAGATTCTTGCAGAATGTAAGTTTTTGTTCACAATTTAGATAGAAATGAACATACCATCAGTACGACTGTAGCACAGAGTTTTAGTAGGCATGTCTTGGTTATGGGGAACAGATAACAGTATCATCTATTGTTCCGACTCTCTGTGATAGTACACTTTGTGTGTATTGAATGGGACACATTGGGGTAATTAATTTTGTACTAACTATACAAATTAATTCATATTCCAAGTTTATTATGAAGAGTGCTTATACTCTTAATCTTGAAATAATTATTGATTTGTGTATATTTAATATTCGTTGTTTTGATTCATTAGAGGGTGTGATCTTATATGAGTCTATATTTTTGGTGAGTTGGATAGCGGTATTATTTATATGGTGAATATTAATTATTGACGGAATTCACGTCTCGAATGATCGAGATTGACAATACCCCTTAAGGAAGTTTATAAGTTTTGACCGGGTCAAACTCTGCAGGTGAATTTGATTACTCGGCGATCAAATAAGTTAAACAGAAGGAATTAAGGAATTTGAAAATGCCAAATAAATTAAATTGTCAGTAAATAAATTTAATTGACGGGTATCGAAAATCTTAACGTAGGGAGATGAGTTAAGTATTTAATAACAGGAGCTCAATACAAGATGGTCTTGAAATTATGAATTAGAGTACATTTACAGTTCTTTAGTGGTATGAACTCTAATTTAGTATTTTATGAAAATTGCAGAAATCGCTGCAAGTTTTCATAATTACAAATACTGTTAAGAGGTTTGCTTAATTGCGAAAATCGCTGGATACGTATCTGAGTTACACTAGAAGTTTTTGTCAAAATTACTCCACAGGTCCCTGCTGTAACCCTACAAATATGTGGGTAGACTGAACCAAATTCATAACTTGTCTTCAAGACTAAAGCTAACTAGGTTCTACCGGTACGAGTTCTCGAAATATTGTAGCCACATTATATTTGGGAATCGCATAAGGGAATATAGTAGAAAGTCTGACGGGAGCTTCAACTAAAAATAAAAAATTGTAGTTGGAGAATCGACCGAAAAAGGTATTCATCTAAATTAACTGTGGTGGCATGATTTTTTTTTTATCGTTCAACATCAAAAATTTTATCTGAATCCCGTTTCAACGATTGCCCGTCCAATTTTTTTTATCGAAAATTGTTTACAAAAATAATGATTTTGACAATTTTGCCTCCAACACTTATATCCTGACTACGTACTTATAAGCCAAAAATTTAGCCATTATTCCACTTCCCGCATATTTTTCCACTAACAGCTATTAATTAGCTTCCATCTACTTGACTTATTCTCTAAATGCCAATAATCCCATGTTTTCCGACCAATTAGTAATTTCTCCTCTTTTTCCCTAACAAATTTCCCATCTTACTACTTGCATACTCTTTTTCCCTAACAAATTTCCCATCTTGCCACTTGTATACATTTAAAATTTTGACTCTATTAACCACTCCACCATCTTAGGAACTTGGTTTAAGGATGTTAGCCTAAGGGCATTTTAAATAAATTTTGATAATTTTATTAATTTATATTTTTTAATTAAATAATTTAAAAAGATGGCTCTTTGATGGAGTATGCAGCTCATCCTGCACATGTGGATACGGGTGATTGTGAGATGCCTAGGAAAAATAAAACTTCTATGGAATTTTCAAATTTAGCAGAGATGGATGACAGGGAGCAAGCGGCAACTGAAACTCCTATTTCAAACTCCTTCAGCGTGCTTGTGTATAAGAAAAAGAAAAAAAAAATTGTGGGGATAAGAATTTGGGGACCCCGGTTGATGGAGAGAGTAAGCAGGCTAAGCAGTCTAGTGGTAAGGAAAAGAAGAAACGATTTTTTGGTCCCGCAGGTTGGTAGCTCTTTCCTGCGGGGTTTTGGTGTTTTTCCCCCCACGCGAGTTGTGCATGGGGTCATGTGGTTTCTTGTTCTGTTTGGTTAGTGTTGTAATCTCCTGGGGTATGCCCCTTGAAAACATGTAATTTTTTTCTTTTTTTTGTTACATTTAATTATCCAAAAAAATAATTTAAAAAGATTATATTTAATTATTTTCAAAAGGGTAGTATCAATATTACGTGACAAATGAGTCGGCACCTTATGCCATTTCTGCTGATACATTGCGCTAAATGGGTTGACACATTTTTTTTGGGGGCTAATTAATTGTAACATAAAAAAAAAGAAAAAGAAAAAGAAAAAAAAAATTTACAAGGGGTATACCCCAGGTAATTATATCAACTAACATGTAGGAGGAGACCTCCTAGCAACTAGACTACCTAAGATAACCAAAAGGACCTACCAATATCAACCACAAAACATACCCAACCCCCGCTCGATAGCGGGGGGGACTTCCTACGAAAGCAAAAAACCATGCACATCCTGCACGGATAGGAAAGGCACCAGTATACAAACAAGGATAGAACCAATAAACAAGCCAGAAAACCAAAAAACTCATAATCCCTGCTGAAAATTGGTTCCCGCAAAGGGTAATAGGCTCCAAAATTCAGACAGAAACAAGAAAAAATAAAAGATCCAACAAGTAGAACTGGTCATCCAAACCCAATAAGCACTGCAAAGCTGCAAAAGCTTGGCTCCTCGAAAAGCTCCAACCCGCGGACACCAAAGAAACTAACTAAGGAGGAGAGCAAGTCCCAAAACCCAACAAAGGTAAACTTAGTCTCTCAGATATAGTCACACTCCCCAACTCAAGGGAGGAAATGATAGAATCACGATCACCCCTGTGGAAGTGTTGAAAGAAGTCCATACCAAAGACAGTTCCTTAAGTCAATAGTCATGAGGTAACACCATCAATGGTCACCTCAAGACTCCTCAGAAATCCTGTCAAAGAAGCATAATATGGCCAAGAAGATGTCAACACCCTAGCAGCTCAGGAGGCTAAAGAAAGCCGGTCTCAAAACCACGGCGCTAAGGAACAAGAGATAGAACAGCCCCAAGAGAAATCTCGACTCGGAGACAGAAGGCCAGCACCCAAGCAGCTCCACCATCAGCCCCATCTTTGCACCCTAACCTATGTAGCCTAAACAGATGAGGAATCGAGCTCCTCCCAACCATATAAAAGCTTAGATAACAGAAACAACAGAGGACCACTGAGAACTAATTTAGTCAAATGGGTTGACACTTATTGTTCTTGAATAGAACGTTTTGTGTCGATACTAATTGGCTTTTAGGTCGACACGTTAAAATAAAGCACGCTTGACAAACTCTAGTGTGTCAACACCATTGAAGTTTAGGGTCGAGACCTTAATAGCTTTACTTGAGACATTTCAGGAAGTCAGGTGTGTCGACACCAAATAAGTTTGGGTCGACACCTCTAGTATTGGACTGGGATCCAAGTTGAGTCGACACCAATGCAAATGGGTCGACACCTCAGTACCTTGACAGGATTCCACTTGTGTCAACACCTACACTCATTTGAGTCGACACTAAGTGATTTTATGGGTTCCAAACCTTGAGTTCTATGTGTTGACACCAAAGTTACATGAGTCAACACCGATGCACCATCTGAAAAGCTCAATGTGTTAACACCAAAGAGCAACGGGTCAACACCAAGACTTCAAGTCATTCCCCGTACACTGACCCAAAAGTGTCGGCACCACAAAGCAACTGAGTCGGCACAAAGGCACTCTTCGGGAACAAGGAGTTTGGGTCGACACCAGAATGAAGAAGGGTCGACACCGAAATTTCTGTAACCAAGTCAGACTTCTAGGATCGACACCAAATCAAAGAAGGGTCGACACCGCTTTTCTTGTAGCCAAGTTTGACTGAAAGGGTTGACATCAAAGTGAAGATGTGTCGACACTATTTTTCTAGTAGCTAAAGTCTCTCATTAGAGTCGACACCAATGAAGACATGAGTTGACACCTTGAGAAGACTATAAAGCCTTACGTCGACACCAACTTTGATATGAGTCGACACCAAGGTCCCAGCTGAAAAACTGAAGTAATGCATGGGTTAACACCGAAAGTTTCTTGAGTCGACACCACTGTGTGGATGAAAAAAATGCAAAAAAAAGGTCGACACCAACGAAGCACTGAGTCGACATGTTTGCCCAAGAACCGAGGCCAAGACTAGAAGTGGTCGACACCAAAGGATTTTGTGTTGATACCTACGACAAATTTCAAATTACGCGCTAGTTCCAACGGTAACTTTTCTAGAGCATTTATTGCTTCCACCAACCCACCAACCCACCAACGTTCATTTACTTCAATGGGCTATATAAGGAGTTAATCTTCAGAGCTTCAAACTTTTTGATACTATTCTACTGATTGCATTGAAAGCTCAAATTTTTTATTGAAGCATTTACTGCTATTTACTCCTCCAGCCCTAATACTCTCACTCTCTTACTCATTTATTTATAATCATTGTAAGGAGTGATTGTTAGTAAATCTCTGATTCAATTCTCATTTATTGTAAAGGGTGAGTCACCCTTGTGATCTTTTAAGAGGGTGTGGGAGCCTTTTAAAGAAGAGCGTAAGAGTTGGTTAGAGGACAAGCCCCTTTGACCTCCTGGGCATGGAGGTTTTGGTTATTCTCTCAGCTTTATAGAGGTTCTTTGGCATATCTTCTTAGGTGAGTAGATCATTTCTTAGCTGAAGTTTGGAGCTTTTTAAGGAGCCGAGCTTAAGCAGGATTTTGTTATTTGTGTTTGGATGACCAGTTCCTTCTGTTGGTTTGGTTTTTTTTGTCCTCCTAAGTAGGTTTGTTTTCTCCTATCCATACGGATTGTGTGTGGAATATGCTTTGCTAGTTAGTTTCAGCGGGGGGAAAGTGTGTCTTGCTATAGATGTTGTTAGGTTTGTTAGCTCTTGTGTCCTCTTTGTCAGAGGTTTCCTCCTAAATGTGAGTTGATGTAATTATCTAAGATAAGTCCCTTGGAATCATGTACCTTTTTCTTTTCTTTTATATTACAATTAATTACCAAAAAAAATATATTTAAAAAAATAGAAAATTATTTGTAAAAACATCTTGAAGCTGTAAAGGTTTTTGAATGTGCTTATGAAGCATTCGAATTTAGTACAAGTTATCAAATGGAGTCTTGGGGAGTGAACAAAGGCTTGGAAGAAGCCGAACCACTATAAATCTCAGTATCTAGTTCCAATTTCTCTCCTTAACCTCTTTAATTTTATTGTTGATATATTACTATATTTGTTTGTGAAATTAAAAATTTTTTTAAAAATATTTTAAAATTATTATTATTGTTTTAATACCCGATTCACCCCCTCTTGAGTTGCCTAGAACTAAAAAAATAGTTTATCCTTGATACTCTAGTTGTGATTTCCATGTAACAATTTTTTTCAAATAATCTTGAAACACACTGCTTTAGTCATTATGTTTGTCAACTGCTCTTTGGTATTGACAAACACAAGTTGGATTTCACCTATCTCCGCGAAATCTTTGATGAAGTGATGTTAAAGCTCAATGTGCTTTATTCTGCTGTAAAAAAAAAAAATTTTTTGCTCATAGTTGTTGCTGACATTATCACGCCCCAAAATTTGGGTCACACGAACTGTCCAAAAAAAAAAACCCATTTGAGATACCGAGATCTATCAAAACCACCCCAAACCCAAACGATTTTAAAAATATAAGTTAAAATTGGTTCGAAACCTTTGAGAAAGCACTTCTGAGGGTTTACCTTGAGGAAAAGAAAAACCCAAAAAGGTATGGTCACGGTCCCCAAAAGCCAAACTTTTAAAATAAAATAAACATATTTTTAAAATCTGCCCAAATCGCTTGATTGGTCAAAAGATAGCTTGAGCGGTCCCTATGAGCCCACTAGTTTTTCACTTGAGAATAAAAAAAAAACAGAATGTTCATCTTGATCGCTCGATAGACCGCTTGAGCGGTCCGTCGAGCTGTCCCAAAATCGAATTTCTACATCAAACACTAAAACATTTTCTAACCCTTTTGAAACCCTTCAAGGCAACAACCAAGTATTGTAAAACATGCTAAAACAAGGTTCAAAACTCTCCTCGAAATACATAGTTTGACATTAAACATAAAACCAACCAAAAACCGTTGTTACAACATCGAAAATAACTGGGTAATAACTACAACAGACAAACTCGAAAAACAACAACCAATCTATGGTCTCTCTCATCGTCATACAACCATGCAAACATCAAAATTAAGACCTCATGGCTTACAAAACATGTTCCTTCAAGTACTAAACATGGCACGAATATTACATGAACTAATAGCAAAAACGACATGAATAACCGTATAACAAAACTAAAGGTTTTGTCTTCTGCCTCCCTCAAGGGCTCCTCAAGATCGAGCTATATGATCTTTTTTACCTAAAATATTTTAAATCCAACAAAGTGAGTTGAAGCCCAATAAGAATAGACTATCATGAATTAAAAATATAATATGCAATCACGAATTATACAAATAACTCGACTACACAAATCTCAACGGTTTTCTACTCTCAAACCACAAGTTTTCATATAATTCGACAACACTATTAGTTCAATAATCCCACGAAGCACATTGCATTCCAACTAAGTTTCCACAACCTACGATGTTTCCTACACACCTCAAACTCTTTTACGGCCTTCCACCGAGGGATAAGTACTAACCCTATTTATGCAAATTCTTTACGGTCTTTCACTGCAGAACCAACCTCAGCCCCAGTTATGCAATCCTTCATAGTCTTACACCGCAGGGCAATACCTGCCCCAATTAAGCAATTCTTTACTGCCTTTCACTGTTGGAGCAATCGAATCCCAATTTCACATACATAGATGTTACACATTTAGAGAAGCATGTAGCCACGCTTGAACATTTAAAGGCACGCATTCATCAATCACCCGATAAATCCATGGCTCAACCCCAAGAGTTAACCCTACACCTCCCAAAACTATGTTCCCACAACATATACATAAATTTTTTTGATTTTTAAAACTCATTCTTTTGGAGAACCGCGTACACATATGTCTACCAACTTTGTAATAAACCATACAAAAGCCTAACATGCTTTTTATCCCACCAAATATGGTTTAAACACAAAGTTTGACATTTATAGCATTTTAAAATGATAAAAATGCACATAAACACATGTATCACCCATTTAAGGCAAACTAGTCTAGAATTCTACCTCCAAGAGTTAAAAACTCGATACTTTAAACATCGATGAGAAATCAAAATTGCCAAAACGAGATTCCGTTCGGATGAACACGAAACCCATGGCGCGTATAATAAAGATCGACTATCCCCACGTTAAAAATCAGGTCCGAACCAAGCCAGAAACTAAAGAGAAGGCAGATATTTTGGGTTGTGTATAAAGTGAAACTTGTAGAAGAAGCATTGGACCAAAGTCCCATGCCACTAGCTAACTTTATAGACTTTTCACCACACAGACCGCTCGAGCGGTGTAAAGACCGATCGAGCGGTCATGCCCAAAAAACTTTCCCAATTTTTTGCTACGCGTTCAACAGGATTGGAATTGAAGCCAACATGCATATCTAAGCCAACACATGCATAAAACATATAGAAATATATTTTTTCATAACAACTAAAACGATATACAGCACATAGAGAACACATATTATAAAATAAAAAGGAACTAGGTCTCACAACTCTTCCACCCTAAAGAAATTTTGCCCCCGAAATTCAACACTAAAATTGGAGCTAGCTGCCTTATCGTCGACTACCAATGATCTCCAATACAAAACTCTACAACACTGCACAACAATAAAGACACTAACACAGCTCAACCTCCAAGAGTGACGTCGCACGACACAACCATGTTCCCAAAGGATACATATCTATACAGATTGCTTCTGTGAATAAAGTCTCACTAACGCTACGGTCATCCAAACATCGTCGGACCAAGATCCAACTCATTCCACTGAGGCATTAAAGTACAACCCCCATCGTACACAACCAACTCAAGTGATAAAATGCGTAGCACGAAGCTAATCCACAATTAGAACTGGTCCTAAACACTCTCCACTTTAGATCGTAAGGAATACCACCCTCGTTTGTAATGCCACAAACTAGCTAATTCGCATATCAAAATGCACATCAAGGGTTACTCTCGCAAGCCCAAACACACGTCGTTAAACCCTGACATTGCTCACAAGGAGCCACACGTATCACACACAAAATCTTGTTCAAGCCTTCACGATCAATTGATGACCACCAAACTCGAAGCCACTTCATCGTTCTACGTATGCCAAAAATGCCATCATTGAAGCTGACAAGATGCTCATTATGAGCAAAAATAACAAGCAGCAAGTTCTAGAGAAAAGAGTTCATTTAATTCACCAGAAACTCCAAAGAACACATTTCCTTCTCATGAGTCACCAACAGTTCGTTTAAACCTTTACCCTCTACCAATCCTCAATAAGATCCTCCATCACGAACCACAAGTCTCACCTTACAGAAATACTAGATGCCACATCATCGTCAAGGCTAAGACTCCACACATTTGAGATGTCCACCCCGGCATCATAGCCATTAAGATCAATGCGGTCACGTGAACTCAACGAGTCACTTAGGCCAGATACGCCACATAGACCAAACATTCCATAGGTACACGCTAACCTACACAAATCTAATCACATCCCCTGTTGCCATATAACGTTCATATATAACCCCACATTTCACCATCGAACCTCTTATTCTTAGTCTATTGTTCAACATCTAATCAATCATAATCGCCTTCGTCTGGCATCAACCCAAACTTGTAACACATAGGTCGATCGTTCGAATCCATAACATTTCATAATGAGTCAAATACTGAAGTCTAGACCATCATCAACCATTTCGCTCGTCAACACCTGCATATACACTCACCTCATTCCTTTACATTTGTATTGCACGTATAGTAATCCTCTATTAGATAACATCAGCACATTATTCTCTAATCTTTTACCAACATCACTTAACCCATTCATACATTTCTCATTGAGTAACCAACCAAGACCTGCCTCCCGTAGCTAGCAATGTCATCTTATACACAACTCATCATGACTTTTTCATTCCCAAATCAGACACTTATGTTGGCATCAACAAGTCACACCGACGAAGGCTTCTAAAACATCAAATTCTTTTTGACTCATACCTTACCATGTTCTCTTAATAACCTCAACTCAATTTTTTATAACTTGTATTCTCACCACGAGTGGACAACCGACTACCAACTCTGAGAAATTTGAGTAGTTCAAAATGCCAAGCAGAATGCAAATTGAGACTCACAAAAGGTCCGTCGAAACCCACCATGTGAACAACTCGGTCACAAAGGCTTCAGCAAATATCTCACTCTAATAATAGCTAAAGGTCTCATCACTAACACCCCCGTTAAAAGGGACAGATATTCTAGGTCTACCAACCCGATATTTTAGGGAACACAACCCAAACACTCATACTCACATGATAGAGCAAACAAACCTTCACCAGGAAACCACGAGAAATCAGTCCTATAATCACCCAATCACGATAGTACAAGTTCTCGAAGCACCATCCAAGGGACCACAACAAGGATACAAGATCCATGGAGATTTTCACCTCCTTAGGAAATAGCCAGATTAAGAATTAATCAAAGATCCCGACATTTACATCCAACAAGAATGAAATAGCTCACACACGATAACCGTTCGAAAGGTAACTCTCTCTCTCTCTCTCTCTTTGTCTAGAGAAAAGAAAAAGTTAACCAGAAACTATCACTCAACACCATCATACTCTCAGTACCCATCAAATACTTGGTTCAGAAGAACACTGCCCATCTGCCCTTGAGTTGGCATCAACTACCACTATACAAATGTTGCCGACCCCAATCACGATAATCATACCATGTGTCAAACTTAGTTCTCGAACCTTAATCCCGTTCATACATCTCGAGTACCATTAACTTCCTTATGCCCCATACCATGCATCTCGTAGGATTATAAGTTCGTTACCTAGTATACACAGAGGCATGACGCCAAACACTCCCATCACACCAGAACCTCACCTCACAAGGTTGCAATACACTAACCTGACTCCCAACAGGTAAACAACAACCATATTATAGCATCAATCCCACTGTTTAGGAAAACCCACAAAGAAAGCGTAAGATGCTTAACCGAACAAAGCCAAATTTGAGACTTCTCGCCTAGAGTTACCCATAACTCTCACAACTGTACAAAGATCCTCCACACTTCTGCTTTCCAAGTATAAAATCAAATACACACATTTTGGATCCACGATTATTGCCTGCCAACCTTAGGCCACTCAAACCATACGGCACATTGTTGAACTTTACTACATATTTCATTCCCATGGGAAAAACAACATACCCACCTCTAACTCCAGATTCAAACACAAACAACATTTATCCCTTTAATAAATATCTCAAGACACATCACACTCATGATACATCATCTAAGCACTGAGCCAACCACACCATAAAGCCCCTTCACGGGTTTCTCAAACCTCGTGTACTTAGCACTTGCGAGGGAGACAATAAAGCGACCACATCGTCCTGTACAAGATTTGATACTACTCATATCCTAATCTCGTCCAGGCACACCCTTGTACTCACCCAACACAGTTCCCGAACACGATCTCCTAACCATAAGAACAACGATCAAACCATAAGCCTTTACTCTCGTGAAATTTCCAAAGGACTAATACTCGTCACACGCTAAAATTGTAACAAAAACCTATACACATTCCAACACATCTGTGACTTCACGATTAATCGACCGAGCACATCTCTGAGTTTACGCACTCGTAAGTCAACTCTCGATTTCAAAAAGAAACATTACGTCCAAAGCTATCAGGTATTACTTTGACTACTAACAACACCCCATAGGCAAGGGATAACTCCTATAACCCCTTTTTCACTTCATAATTTCAAAATACGCTAGTCCAGAGATTACTACACTCTCATCCATTATGTTCCCGTTCGTACCCCATTTCCAAGTACACGACTCAAAACATAGTGTGGCTCATGAAGCACATAATCCTCAACATGCCTACAACCACATATACAAAATCTTAACCAAGAGAGATTATCACCATCCCATAACCCAATCATAACTGATGATCTCCGAGGGGTCTCAAACGCCCTATCGCACCTAATCACAAGATCACTAGTAATACAAATTACCTCTCGAAAGTATTACTCCCCAAGAAATGTCCTCTACCATGGCCAACCAATTGCCCACGCCTCAACATCACCGGAACAAAACCATGATCACACGAATGCATAGCGGATAACTAACTAAGGCTGACATCAACTCATGTACTTACCATAACTTACAAGCAAGTTCCACAACGCACCAAGTGATCAACACTCAACCCTTGACCTTACCTCGCAGCAATCAACAACAACCGGGCCGCACCTTCAGGACCCATACGAAGACCCCGACCACGGCCTCATCCTCTTTGAGGAAACACAGTTCATATATGAAAGAGATATAGATTATAACAACATAAGGTTCGATACATCATGTTATTGCTAACACCTATCACATAATCATGCTAACATTTAGCCATTCAATATCATGTTAAACAAATTTCACATACCGAGGAGCACCGACAAGAGTAACGGGTCAATTAGGGTAACTTATTTAGATTCTTTGTTAGAAAGTATATTAGCTAAATGCATTTCTAACTTGGATTTCAAGTTTGTTAATCCAAATGCCCAAAGACAAGACCAATCAATCCTAAGGTCCAACCTCCGTGCTCACGTATACACAACATCCTCATGCTCAATAGATTATCATACACATGTTAACAAAACATTTAAACACATGCAATCAAGCACATGCAACCATCCTCACAGGGTGATGCAACCTCTCCCATGGCTCTTAGGTATTCAAACCTAGAGTTCTGATACCAAGTTGTCACGCCCTAAAATTCAGGTCACGTGAACTGCCAAAGAAGAACCCATTTGAGATACCGATATCCATCAAAATCACCCCAAACCTAAACTATTTAAAAACATAAGTCAAAATTGGTTTGAAACCTTTGAGAAAAGCACTTTTGAGGGTTTACCTTGAGGAAGAATAACTCAAAAAGGTATGGTCACGATCCCCAAGAGCCAAGATTTTAAAACAAAACAAACAAATTTTTAAAATCTACCCAGACCGCTCAGTTGATCAAAAGAACGCTTGACCGGTCCCTACGAGACCACTAGTTTTTCACTTAAGAAAAAAAAAAACAGAATGTTCATCTTGACCGCGCGATTGACCGCTCGAGCAGTCCATCAAGCGGTTTGGCTCTGGACCCTTTTTCAAAACCCAATTTCAACACCCAACACTTAAATCTTTTCTAACCTTTTTGAAACCCTTCAAGGCAACAACCAACTATTCTAAAACATGCTAAAATAAGGTTCAAAACACTCAAAATACGTAGCTTGACATTAAACATAAAACCAACTGAAAACCGTTGTTACAACATCGAAACCAACCGGGTGATAACTACAACATACAAACTCAGAAAACAACAACTAACTCGTGGTCTCTCTCATCGTCATACAACCATGCAAACATCAAAATTAAGGCCGCATAGCTTACAAAACATGTTCCTTCAAGTACTAAACATGGTATGAATATTACATGAACTAATAGCAAAAACGATATGAACAACCGTACAATAAAACTAAATGTTTTGTCTTTTGCCTCCCTCTAGGGCTCCTCAAGATCAAGCTATATGATCTTTTTCACCTTAAATGTTTTAAATCTAACAACGTGAGCTGAAGTCCAATAGGAATAGACTATTATGAATTAAAAACATAACATATAATCACGGATTATACAAACAACTCGACTACACAAGTCCCAACAGTTTTCTATAGTCAAACCACAAGTTTTCATATAATTCAACAATATCTAATAATTTTTTTTGGTAATTAATTGTAACATAAAAAAGAAAAAAAATCCAGTAGGAAAACCTTCTACAACACAAAAAAATCCAGGTAATTATATGAGTAACCAGTAGGAAAACCTTTTACAACACAAAAAAATCCAACCCCCTGCCGAACCGACGGGAGACTTAACAAAAAAACCATATTCCACGCACAACCCGCATGGATAGAAAATACCAACATAGACAACAATCAAGCAAAAATACTGGTCATCTAACACAATATAACAAAGTCTTGTTGAAACTCAGCTCCTCGAAAAGCTTCAAACCTCAGCCAAGAACGGCCTCTTTGTCAATTCCAACACTTCTTTGGCTCTAAGTCCCTTGGCCGTAAACGGCCTCTTTGTCATCTTACCTTCTAAACAGGATTCGCAGACTGGAAGTGCCTCCACTTCCTATGAACCTAAAGGCTCATTGTCAACCAGTCTTTGTATTCTTTTTAGATTAACATGACCCAAATGAAGATGCCAAAGTATCGTTTGGTTCAAGGAGGAAACTTTCCTTTGAAAATACCGTGTCAAAACCCTAGGCCCGGTGTGAATGAACCTGACTTTGCACTATTTTCAAATCTACTTCTTTCGAAGATTCGTACCGGAGATACCATGATTATAGTCCTTCCTTAGGGAGACCGAAAGTCGAAGCCGGCGCGCGAGCTATAACCACATCTCCTACGAATGTGTAATGGAGACCGTAGGATGTATCTGTGACTAAACCCTTCTCCCACTTAATATTTTAAAAATCGAGAATTTTTCTTTTTTTGTTCATTTTAAACGACTAAACATATTTTAATTCCCGATTAAAATAAATTCGATTTTAATCAATTAAAATATTTTTTATTTAACCATAATAAAATAAACAAAAAAACTTTCTTATTTAATTTTGCGAAAGAAATTAATTACCCGGGTTTTAATTAAAAAACTCTAATTAATTTAACACAAAATTAAATAAATAATTATCTATTTATTTTCTCGTTTTAAAAAAAATCTTAGGATTATTTATTTTATAAAACTGTGTTTCCTAATATATTTTCGATAATTAAAATCATGCATAAAAAAATAAATAAATAAATAATTAATCAACGAAAAAATAAATATAAATTAAGTCGTTATGATCCAGTCCATCCGTTTAATCCTTTAATCCGACGGTTTCGAATTAAAGATTAAACGCCTAAGGTTTTGGAACCCTAAACGAGCCGTCAAAGACCCAAAACTTTTCTTCAGCCTCCGGACCACCGTCACAGCCCCGGGCCACCGCTGGAACGCCGAAAAAATGCTGAAAAAGAAGCCCAAACAGCCCCTGAAGATGTCAAAAAATTTGCTGTGTAGGCAGCACTGCGCCGCCTTTTTTCAGCCGTTGTTTGACCACCTCGCCTCCACTTTTGAACCCCCAAAAAATTATGGTTGGTAGAGCACATCGAGGTTTTGATCTAAAAAAAAATTACGTCAAAATACGATGTCGAAGTGGCCCAAAAAAATCCTCAAAGGGCCGAAATTTCTACAGTGGCGAAAATTCAGCACCTCCGTTTGGCCTCCGTTTTGACCGCCTTGCCGTCGCCAACGAACCGCCACCGAACCACCATCGGATAGCCAACAAACAAACTTAATTTCAGCGAAACAATCGCGTCGAAAAAGGTTTCCAAAAGCCCTGAAAATGGCGCCACTGTTCTGGCCAAACAGGCTATTGCCGCCGCTGCCTTATTCTTTTTCTTTCATTTTTGTTCCTCATTTTGTGTGATCCGATTACGATATTGATCCAAAAAAAATGAATGAAATAATAGATTACATTGTCAAAAACCTATACCCCACGTAGGAGGCGTACAACTGATCTAAGCTCGAATCAAAACCGTCGAGATAAACGATTAAAAAAATGATATAAAACCATACATACATTCATACATGCATTTAATCGGATCATAACGATATAGGCTGTAAAACAAAGGTTAGCACAATGGTTTTTCATAAAAAATGCAACCACGGCTCTGATACCATTGTTGGAGCGAAAAAAAAAATTGAATCGACGTCGTGACCGTAAAAAACGTCGTATGCGTTTTTCATGAAAACAACGAACTGTATTAATCTTAATGACATTATACTTTTATGAAACTTGTCGAAAAGTTTCAATAAATCCCGAATACATTGAAGATGGCTTTGCAACCTTCTCACGTATATCCCGAACGCACTACGACGATCACGGTGTGTAGGTACCAATTCCGATCGAAGACTTTTTCTCCTCTTCGGTTTCTTCTCACACTTCTCTCCAAAAAGCAAAAATAATTTGCCAAAA
>JAUMHN010356581.1:0-17425 GCA_032360265.1 Heliamphora ciliata | reverse complement strand
GAGGAAATACCAGTAGAACGAAAGAGGAACCACAAGTCACTGATATTCCATTACCTCGTCGTAGTGGGAGGATTATCGGGATAGGTACAAATCAAGAATAGGGTGTTGATGCACAGGGTTCTGATTCTGTACAACGTATTATTGCTAGTACATAGACACAGGTAGTGCCTCGTCGTAGTGGGAGGGTTGTTCGTTAACCTGACTGGTATATGTTCTTGGGAGAGTCTTTTGACAGGATCCTGGTAGAACTAGATACCGAACCCTGTAACTACAATGAAGCACTACAAGACAAAAATGTAGATCTTTAACAAAGGGCTATGAATTCAGAGATGGAATCTATGTATTCCAATCAGGTCTGGAAACTTGTAGAACCACCCAATGGGATAAAATTCATTGGATGCAAGTGGATCTACAAGAAGGAAGAGAGGAGTAGACGGGAAGGTTGTAATCTTCAAAGTTAGGCTTGTTTCTAAAGGGTTCACTCAGAAAGAAGGGATCGACTATGAGAAAGCCTTTTTGCCGATAGCCATGCTTAAGTCTATCAGGATTCTCTTATCCATTGCTGCACATTTCAATTACGAAATCTGGCAAATGGGCGTCAAGACAGGTTTTCTTAACGAAAATCTTAATGAGTGTATCTGTATGAAACAACAAGATAGATTCATTGCAAAGGACCAAGAACACGTGTTGTGTAAGCTCAAGAGATCCATTTATGGACTTAAGTAGGCATCAAAGTCTTGGAACACTCGGTTTGATCAAGCATAAAGTCTTATAGTTTTGATCAAAGTTCGCATTAGTCTTGTGTGTACAAGAAGCGTGATGGAAGCGTGGTGATCTTCTTAGTATTTTATGTAGATGATATCTTGCTGATCGGAAACGATGTGGGGGCATTATCTTCGGTTAAAGTATGGTTATCTGGGAGTTCGATATGAAGGACTTGGTTGAAGCTAGTCACATCCTTGGGATCAAGCATGTGTAAGATCGAAAACAAAGGATGTTGGGCTTATCACAAGTAAAGTATATCGATGATATCCTTGCTTGTTTTAGCATGTAGGATTCCAAGAAATGGTTTCTCCCTTTTAGGCATGGAATCACTCTATCCAAGAATTAGTGTCCTAAGACACCTGATTAGATAGAGAAGATGAAGGCGATTTCTTATGCTTCGACAGTAAGAAGCCTTATGTATGCTATGCTTTGCACTAGACCCGACATCTGCTTTGTCGTTGGCATGGCTAGCAGATATCAGTCTAACCCAAGGCATGAGCATTGGACTGTAGTAAATAATATAATCAAGTACCTGAAAATGACTAAAGATTATATGTTGATTTACCAGGAAAACAGTTTAGTACCTTTTGGGTACACAGACTCAGATTTTCAATCAGACATAGAGCTTACATTAGAAGACAACCTTGCAGATCCTTTACAAAGAGCTTACCGGCTAAGACTTATGATAGTCATGTAGAGGACATGAGAGTCAGAGGTATGGCAGCATAGTTTTGAGTATAAGTGGGAGACAATTTGTAGGAGGCAATACTGCCAAGATCATTATTTTTATAAAATAATTTTCGGTAAAAAATTAACTAGACGGACAAACACCGAAATGGGCTCAAGATAAAAAGTTTGACGTCGACCGATCAAAAATAAACCCGTGCAACCAAAGTTAATTTAGATGAATACCTCTTGTCGATCTAATCTTCAACTACGACTTGATTCCGAGTTGAAGCTCCAGTCAAATCTTCTACCATATTTCCTTACGCTAAACTCGAACGTAGTGTGGGCTACGATCCTCTGAGAACTCGTACCGGCAGAATCTTGATATATTTTTAAGTCTTGAAAGACAAAAATAATATACCAATAATGATAT
The DNA here is from genome assembly GCA_032360265.1 of Heliamphora ciliata. Classification (NCBI taxonomy): domain Eukaryota; kingdom Viridiplantae; phylum Streptophyta; class Magnoliopsida; order Ericales; family Sarraceniaceae; genus Heliamphora; species Heliamphora ciliata. The sequence goes on along the minus strand of JAUMHN010356581.1, from coordinate 15,561 downwards.
AAATCATCTATAATTGGTTCAGCCTACCCGCGTATATATAGTGCTACAGTAGGGACTTGGAGAGTAATTATGAGTTAGACTTTCAGTAGAACACAGATGTCTTCTAGAGGTTTCTGCAATTATGGAAAGACATGCAGTGGTTTCTGTAATTTTCATAAAATACTGAATTACAGTTCACACCACTAAAGAACTATAATTGCACTCTGACCCATAATCTCAAGACCTTCTTGCATTGAGCTCTTACTATTAAATGCTTACTATTTCTCCCCACATTAAGATTTTTGATACCCGGTAATTAAATTTAATTACTGACAATTTAATTTAATCGGCATCTTGATATTTCTTAAGTCCATCTGCTTAACTTATTTGACCGTCCGATAATTAAATCCACCTGCAGGGTTTGGCCTGGTCAAAACTTTTAAGCATCCTTAAGGGGGTATCGTCAATCCTGATTTTTCTGAACGTAGATTCCGTCAATAATTAATATTTATCATATAATTAATACCGCTTTTCAACTCACTGGGAATATAAACCCATATAGGATCGCACCCTCTAATGAATCAAAACAACAAATATTAAATATATGCAAATCAATAATTATTTCAGGATTAAGAGGATAAACAGTATTCATAATAACCTTGGGGTGTGAATTAATTTACATAATCAGTAGTCAGTACTAAATTATTTACCCCAAATGTCCCGTTCAATACATACAAAGTGTACTGGCACAGAGAGTTGGAATAATAGGCGACGCTGTTATCTGTTCCCCGTAACCAACACAGGCCTACTAAAATTCTGTGCCACAGTCATACCGATGGTATGTCCATTTTCATCTAAACTGTGAACATAAAACTTATATTCTGCAAGAACTTAAAATCTGATCTTCTGTGTGTAAGCCGTACTTTACACACTAGATTAAATACTATACAGAATATTAGACATCCAAGCATATCAAAGAAATGATACACATACATTACTCATAAAAATTTTCATAAAATGAAAAACTAATTTTATTAAAATAAAATTAAATACTAAAAATATGATTTTCAGTATACTAACCCTAACACTCCACACGTTAAGATTTTCGATACCCACCAATTAAATTTAATTACTGACAATTTAATTTAATCGGCTTCTTAAAATACCTTAAACCCTGCCGCTTAACTTATTTAACCGCCGAATAATTAAATCTTAACTTATAAGATTTCTTAAGGGGGTATTGTCAATTCTAAACATTCGGGACGTAGATTCCGTCAATAATTAATATTCACCATATAATTAATATCGTTATCCAACTCAACTATTGACCCATAAAAGATTGCACCATCTAATTAATTAAAACTACGAATATTAAATATACGCAAATAATAATTATTTCGGGATTAAGAGTATAAACACTCATAATAATTTTAGGGTGTAAATTAATTTATATAGTTATTATAAAATTAATTATCCTAATGTGGTTCTATTCAATACATACAAAGTGTACTATCACAGAGAGTCGGAATGATAGATGACGCAATTATCTATTCCCTGTAACCAAAACAGGCCTACTAAAACTCTGTGCTACAATCGTACCGATGGTTTGTCTAATTTCATCTAAACTGTGATTAAAAACTTATATTCTGCAAGAACTTATAATCTAATCTTTTGTGTTTTAGCCGTACTTTACATACCAGATTAAATACTGTACAAAATAAAGGACGACCATGTATAACATTAAAGAAATGATATTGCATTCATTACTCATTAAGATTATCATAAAATGAAAAAATAATTTTATTAAAAATAAAATTAAATACTAAAACCAAATAAAATTCACGATTTTTAAAATACAATCCTGACAGATGGAGATTAATTTCTATGAGGGAGTTCATTAGATTTTCGTTTGCTCCCATACCATCAACATCATTGTTAATATCCATACTTGGTTTATGTGTTTTTTTGTTTGTTTATTTCCTTCTTTCTTTCTTATTTCTATTGATGATGATGATGCAGACTGGATCTTAATGAACAAGGCAGTTATACCGACGATGACTTTTGCTAGCTATGAGATTTGAGGGCACTATTTCTTGTTCATATTCATTTATTTTTGTGTTAAACAAAATAATCTATAGATTTTTAGTAATAAGCACGAGGATATATGTGAATTCACTCTGTATAAGAATACTACCTTGCATCTCCATAACCCTGTTACCTTTAGTGTATTCCTGTCAATTTAGCATGCCATTTGCTGTAGCTCTGCAAGGAAGCCAACCTGTGGACTGATTAATTTATTCTTTTGCTTTATATTTTTCTGTTTACATCCATTTCTTAACTATAGATTTTAATTTTCTCCATTCACTTCAGTAAAATAATAATTATTTTTTCTAATCTACTATCGATGGGATGCCTTGTGATGGAAAATCTCATCATATCCAGTGGTTTCATGGGTTTTATTTACCACTAGCCTTAGCACATGGGCATCACCTGTAGTGCTCCGATCCTGACATAATATAAAGTGAATATGCCTTTCAAACCAACCCGATGTGGAAATCTTTTCAATGAAAACTAAGCCTTTAAACAACCCATCTATGAGAAATTTGGTTTAAAACAATTTTCATAGTCAAAGCCCAGCGAAGACCGCTCGAGCGGTGACACACTCGAGAGTCATTGCCCAAAAACTGTGAAAAACATCAATGTTTTGGAAACAAGGTTCAAGTAACTATTCTTATTACACTTGATTTGAGTGAATAGAACCGAGGAATGCAAATACACATTTGAGGACAAAATAATCATTTATCATTAGCTAAACATCGTTGCCAAAATTTTTTCTTTAAGAGATCAAAATGCCCAATTCAACGAAAGCAAGAACGTCGTCACATGCATGCATCACATGAATACATTATCCAAAGGTTGTACAACGCGGTCTTTCAATCTATAATTATAACATTCCAAATGTTCAAAAGAAGGAATTACATCTTTACACTTTCATTTCTCAAAAATCGACTATCCAAAATATAATGTAATCCTATTAAGTTTTCCCAAAAAAGGCCATCGACCATCGGTTTTACTCCAAAGTCTTCTTTCTGTTATCACCTGAAATGTTATTAAACAACATGAGCTGAAACTCGTAGGAACAAGACTAACATTGAACATATGCATGACATGCAAAGATGATTATGCAAGATACACATATAAGCTTGATCACTTCATATTGTTTATTTTGAGACAAATTTTTTCATGCATAACTGAGTTTTTGTGCAAAAGGATTGTTATTCCATAGTCTCTTTTTATACTTATTGATGTACCCATCTTAGTAAACCCAAAGAATCCAACTCATTTATCATTTTCAATTAACCTAACATATTTCACCATTTTATCACGTTCTCAATTTGTGATTTCACCAACTCCATTAATTACAACCCACACACACAAACACACGCTTTGCCAACTCATTTCATATTTCACCAATTCATGGTTTGAAGTCATAGGCACAAGCGTCGGACGAGCGTATAAACCCACGCAGCATTACATTCAACCCGGCCGCACAGGTCCCCTGAAGTAACGAAACGTTTTATACCCGGCCACACAGGCCCCATGAAGTAATGAAATGTTCTATACCCCGACACGACTAACGTCCTTTTCCGGTTGCTAGCCGGTGGGCAGAGAACCCAATCTCCGTAGTTTTTCAATCTTTCACCGAAAAGCAACTCGTGCCTAACCTTAAACGATCCATAGATCCATAAACCGGTCCTTCTGAACACATCACAACACAACACACACACGTGAGTCCAACCCAAGTGGTTCCTCTCACCAAACCCATTTCATAACATGATTCCATTATTTACATTTCTATTATTTTAGGGCTCAAAATCGCGTTAATCATCACGTAGTTCCTAATTCACAAGTTATTGGTTTTATTCAACAAAATCCACATTTTTTGGCTTGACATCAACATGAGTCACATATATTTATGAAATCATGGTCACAATAAGTTATGACAACCCCCAATTTAACTATTAATCATGCCAATTTCGGCATATCAACTCTTTAAACCCAGAACCCCCAATTCTCATAGTTTTAATCCAAGACCCTAACCCTAATATCTCATTTCTCACTCCAATCGTGAGAAGTAATAACGTCAAGATAAAAACATGTTACGTCCCTCATAAATCCATCCTTTAACCGCTATTATCACCAAACTTTAGTTTGGGGCTTTAAAAACGCAAATTTCATGCCTTTAAGTTCATAAATTGAGAAATACGACTCATGTTATGAAAATATTCAAAGAAAATTTTAGATCCTACCTTTGGGATGCTAGATTCACAAGAAAAGCTTCACACGAGCTCCAACAATGAGGATCTCCAATTGCACGGTGAAAAAATGACCCCAAAGCTAAGATTGGACCTCTAATGATTGAATCACCGAGAGGGGATGTAAAGAAACTTACTCAAAGGAGCCAAACAAACCTCCACTAACTCTCAAACCTAAACCCTAACTTTCACCTTTGCCCTAGAGTGAGAGAGACATAAAAAGAATGAGAGAAAAAGAGGCCCACGCGACTTTTTAAAACATCAGTTCCGCGACAGTCCGCTCGAGCGGACTCTCACCGCTCGAGCGGACCCTCACCGCTCGAGCGGTCCCTTCCCTCAGAAACTCTCTGTCACTTGTCCGCTCGAGCAGTCAATCTGGGCTGGGATCCCGAATCACTGAAGCTGCAATCAAACCATATACGTACAAAACATCACTCAACAACGTTCTTTTACATAAATCCACCCTCAACCATCACTAACGAACACATACAAGCTTAAGAATATGTTTTCACGCATGGTTTACACTCCTAAACATCTCCACTGGACATAACATATTTGTTTTCATTAGAATTTTGAAAATAACAAGGGTCTGGGTTACTACAATCTCCCCCACTTAAGAGATTTCGTCCTCGAAATCATACACGCATCAAGAACTGAACAACTCGGGGTAATTTCTATGAACTTTTGATTCTCGTTCCCATGTAGCTTTCTCAATGCCATGATGAAGCCATAACACCTTTACGTACTGAATAGTTCTCCCCCACAAAACTTGCTCATTAGTGTCAAGAATTTTCTCCGATCTTTCCTCATAGGTAACATCATCGTCAACCCTCAACTCCGTCCATTCCAAGACATGGGATGGGTTCGGCTCATACTTACGCAACATAGACACGTGGAAAACATTGTGTACGAAGGCCAATTGTGGTGGCAAAGCTAGGCGGTAGGCTACCTCTCCAATTCTATCAAGAATTTCAAGCAGGCCGATAAAACGCGGTGATAACTTTCCACTCTTACTAAACCTCATTAAACCTTTCCGTAACGAAACCTTCAAGAATATGTGGTCTCCCACCTCAAACGCTAATGGTCTCATTCTCTTATCTACATAGCTCTTCTGACGATTTTGTGCGGTCATTAAACGTTTACGGATCGCGATGATCTTATCAGTGGTCTCACGTACAAGCTCGGGCCCTAACACGACTGCTTCACCGACTTCGATCCAACACACGGGTGACCTATAAGGTCTATCATACAATGCCACGTAAGGTGCCATTTCGATGCTCGATTGGTAACTATTATTGTAGGCAAATTCTACTAATGGTAGATGATCCTCCCATTACCCATGGAAATCCAAAACACATGCTCGCACATATCTTTGAGTATTTGAATAGTGCATTCCAACTGGCCGTTCATCTGGTGATGAAAAGCAATACTAAGAAGTAGGTTCGTTCCCATTGCTGACTGCAAACTTTGTAAAAAACATGACGTGAAACGAGGATCTCGATCAGAAATGATAGAAACTGGTATCCCATGGAGTTTAATAATCTCGCGTATATAGAGCTTACTAAGCTTATCAACCGAATCCGTCATGTAAATTGGTACGAAATGTGCCGACTTAGTCAATCTGTCCACCACACCCCATTTGGCATCATGCCCCTTCGGCAATCTCGGAAGACCCAAAACAAAATCCATGGCGATATTTTCCCATTTCCACTCTGACACCGGTAACAGTTGCAACTGACCCACTAGTCTCTGGTGCTCAGCTTTCACTTGTTAACAAGTGAGACAACGTGATACGAAAAATGCAACGTCTTTCTTCATACCCTTCCACCAAAACTGCTTACGTATATCATGATACATTTTTGTGCTACCCGGATGCACTGCCAGGCGTGAATGATGAAACTCGCGAAGTACGTCTGCCTGAAGCATTTTCAGCACAAAGATTCTTCCTGCGAACCTCATACTTTGATCAGGGTGGATAGTCCATTCCTTGGCATCCTCGCCATTTGAAACTCATTCCCAAAACATTAAACTCTCAGTGTCTGATTGTTGTGCCTCGACAACGCGATAAACAAGGGTAGGTTGAGAGGTCACCGTAAATAGAGCGACATGCCCATCAAACTTCCCTAAATGAAGGTCATACTCTCCGACTTCTCCGAGCATACTCCACTCTCTAACTGTTATCTTGGCTAACGTGCTCAAGGACTTTCGACTGAGGACGTCGGCTACCACATTCGCCTTGCCCGGATGATACTAGAGATCAAAATCATAGTCTCCCAAGAATTTCATCCACCTTCTCTGACGTAAATTTGGATCCTTCTGTGAGAACAAATACTTTAAGCTTTTATGGTCCAAGAATACTTCAAAGCGTTCCCCATATAGATAGTGCCTCCAGGTCTTAAGAGCAAAAACCACTGTTGCGAGCTCTAAATCATGCGTAGGGTAATTTTTCTCATAAACCTTCAATTGTCTAGATCCTTATGCCACCATTTTACTAAGTTGCATCAACACGCAACCCAACCCTTCATGCGACGCATCACAATAAACGGTATAACTGAGTCCTCTCTCCGGAATAGTCAGAATTGGTGTACTTGTTAATAGCGTCTTTAATGTCAAGAAGGCGAGCTCACAACTATCGTTCCATACAAACTTGATTCTCTTTCATGTAAGACGTGTAAGAGGCGTTACAAGTCTAGAGAAATCTTTCACAAAGCGTCGGTAATATCCTGCCAATCCCAAGAAGCTCCAAATCTCAACCACACTTTTCAGTCTTTCCTACTCCATCACCGCCTTAATCATGGAGGAATCCATTGCCACTCCATCTTTTGAAACTACATGCCCTAGAAACTTTACTTCTGACAACCAAAATTCACATTTGTCATACTTAGCATACAATCGATGCTCCCATAACAACTGTAAGGCGATTCGAAGATGCTCCTCATGTTCTTCTTTCGATGGTGAGTAGATCAAAATGTCATCCACGAATACTACCACGAATCGATCAAGATAAGGGTGAAAAATACGGTTCATAAGGTTTATAAACGTAGCCAGTGCGTTAGTCAACCCAAATGGCATAACTAGGAATTTGAAATGCTCGTAGCGGGTACGAAAAGCCGTCTTTGGAATGTCTTTCTCCCTAACTCGCAACTGGTGGTAACCCAACTCAAGTTGATCTTCGAGAAACAACAAGAACTTCTCAATTAATCAAACAAGTCGTCAATACGCAGCATAGGGTACTTGTTTTTAACAGTCACATGGTTCAGCTTATGATAATCTATACAAAGGCGTAACGATACATCCTTCTTCTTCACAAACAATCTTGGGGCTCCCCAAGGAGACACACTAGGACGAATGAAACCCTTATCCAATAGCTCTTGAACCTGTACTTTCAACTCTATCAACTCGGCAGGTGCAAAATGATATGAAGGCATGGAAATGGAGGCCGTCCCCGGGATAAGGTCTATAGAAAACTCCACCTCCCGCCATGGAGGAAGCTCAAACAACTCGCTCGGGAACACATCTGGAAACTCACAGACAACGGGAGGCAGCTCTTCTCGAGTGGAATCAATCTCACTCACCGACAAGGCAGAGAAAAGAGAGTTAAGGCTATCATGGCCCCGTGATCCAAGAGGTTTAGGTGCTAAACTATTGTCCCGATTACCCACAAAATAAAAGGAATCTCCCTCCGGCGTACAAATAAACACCCGTCGCCAATCACAATCAATGTAGGCACGGAAGGTCGTCAACCAATCCATCCCTAGGATAATATCGAATGATAACATATCGATCACAATAAAATTGAATACCAAATGATGGTCGGCAATCTCTACCTCACAAGCTCTACAAACGTGCCTCAACACGACAACCTCACCAAACGGTGTCTCTACACACAAGGCATTATCCAACACATCTACATCTAACCCAAGTGCAGATGTAAATGTAGATGAAATGAAAAAATGTAATGCTCTCGTGTCAACAAGACCATTGGCCCAAGAATGGTACACTAGAAAGGTACCTCGTGTGATCGAAGGACTAGCTGTGATGGTCGGCATAATAGGTGCCACTGATGTACTGGGTTCCACGAGAGCATACACTCGCCCCTGGTTCCCTTGATTCTGTCCCCCACTACTCTTGGCTCCAAGTTGCCTCACTAACTAAGCTGAGGTAGCATCTCCCGCTGTTCTTACTGACTGTGCCCCTGACTACTGCTACGACTAGCCATAACCGTGTCGTCCATGTGATTTCTGTACTCTATGTGCTCCCATAGCACCGTGAATGTTCCCTCCTTGAGGGAACTCTCGTCGGATGTGACCCATCTGGCCACTCTGAAAACAAGAAGGCGGGGTCCTTCCCTGAGTCTAACTCTGTTGTTGCTGCTGCTGTCCTCTTTGCTGACAATCCTTCGAGTGATGTCTTGATTGCCTACATGTGTAACATACTAACTCCCGATGTTCGAAACGTCAAGATGAACCCATTGACGGAGCTGGTGCCGACCGTGGCTGGAACTGCGATCCTATGGGAATAAGGACTCGATCCCCCTAATTTCTGTCTCTTCACCTGGCGCCCTTTAGACCGAGCACCGAAATTCCCTTGATGCGACTTGCTTTACCTAATCTTGCGGTTCTTTGCCATTGCATTTTCCACTTAGATAGCGGCCTCTACAACCTCGGAGTACACCCAAAAACCCAATGCTGCAATTCGATCCTTGATCAATGGTCAAAGACCTCTTTCAAACCTCTTGGTGCGCAACTCCTCTGTTGACACCATCTCGGGTGCGAACTGCGATAAGTTCGCGAACTTGGCCTCGTATTGGACCATGGTAAGATTCCCTTGAATGAGAGAGAGAAACTCCTCTCAGTATACATCTCGAGAAGAACCCAGAAAATACTTTTCCAAAATGACTCTAATAAAGGCTGAACATGTGCCATCTTCGGTGGTCTTAGCAAACTTCCACCACTCTCTTGCATCTTCTCGAAGTTGGAATGCCGCCAACCTAACACGTAACTGATCTTCCCCAATCTCTAAGGTGTCCAAGATTGTTGTGGTTACTTCTAACCACTCGGTGGCAACTTTGGGGTTCGGCTCCCCAGAGAAAGTTAGAGAATCTAACCGCCGAAATTCCCTCATCGCCACAGAGGCTCGGGGCTCAGGGGCCTTCACTTCGTCCCTAGTCGCCTTGGCGATTGCCCTCATCGTAGCAAGCATCTCTTGGACAACATCAACACCCATTTGTTCCTGCGGGGCATGAACATCCCTTTCTTCCGAAACTTTGGCAAACGCACGACCTCGACCCCTAACACGTCTCGACAACATCACTCTACGAATAAGAGGGAACAAAGAGGGATATCAAAACAAGGTTTACAACAACTTATCTATCGTTAATAACATCATCCCTCAATGAGATATCATATAACACAAACCGCAGCATCAACACACCTAACGAGGGTAACTCGTCGAAATGACGCGTCAACCTGGCTAACTCATTTGGATTTCTAGTTAGAATGGACGTCAGCTAAATGCCTTTCTAACCCAAACCCCAAGCCAATCGATCGGGCGCCCAAGGGCCAGTCACATCATCCTAAAGTCCAGCCTCCATGCCCAAATACAACATAGCATGCAAATGTCAAATTATACTCAAGATGCTTCATTCTAACACACCAGATCATGAATGCCACACATCAATGCAAACTCCCATGCAATGGATCACTCACCCCCATGGTTCCTAGGTGTTCGAGCCTACAGCTCTGATACCAATTTGTAGCGCCTCGATCCTGACATAATATGAACCGAATATACCTTTGAAACCAACCTGATGTGGGAATCTTTTCTTTGGAAACTAAGATTTTAAACAACCCATCTATGAGGAATTTGGTTTAAAACAATTTTCATAGTCAAAGCCCAGCGAAGACAGCTCGAGCAGACACCTCACCGCTCGAGCGGTGACACACCCGAGAGTCATTGCCCAAAAATTGTGAAAAACATCAATGTTTTGGAAACAAGGTTCAAGTAACTATTCTTATTACACTTGATTTGAGTGAATAGAACTGAGGAATACACATTTGAGGACAAAATAATCATTTATCATAAGCTAAACATCGTTACCAAAAACTTTTCTTTAAGAGATCAAAACTCCCAATTCAACTAAAACAAGAACGTCCTCACATGCATGCATCACATGAATACATTATCCAAAGGACTTACAATGCGGTATTTCAATCTATAATTACAACATTCCAAATGTTCAAAAGAAGGAATTACATCTTTTCACTTTCATTTCTCAAAAATCGACTATCCAAAATATAATGTAATCCTATTAGCATTTCCCAAAAAAAGCCATCGACCACCGGTTTTACTCTAAGGTCTTCTTTCCGTTATCACCTCAAATGTTGTTAAACAACATGAGCTAATGCTCATAGGAACAAGACTAACATTGAACATATGCATGACATGCAAAGATGATTATGCAAGATACACATATAAGCTTGATCACTTCATATTGTTTATTTTGAGACAAATTTTTCCATGCATAACCGAGTTTTTGGGCAAAAGGATTGTTATTCCATAGTCCCTTTTTATACCTATAGAATTACCCATCTTGGCAAATCCAAAGAATCCAACTCATTTATCATTTTCAATTAACTCAACATATTTCACCATTTTATCACGTTCTCAATTTGAGATTTCACCATTTTATCACGTTCTCAATTTGAGATTTCACCAACTCCATTAATTACAACCCACACACACAAACACACGCTTTGCCAACTCATTTTATATTTCACCAATTCATGGTTCGAATTCATAGGCACTGGTGTCGGACGAGCGTATAGACCCACAGAGCGTTACATTCAACCTGACCACACAGGCCCCATGAAGTAACAGAACATTCTATATCCCGACATGGCTAACGTCCTTTTTTGGTTGCTAGCTGGCGGGCAGAGAACCCAATCTGCACAATTTTTTGGTCTTTCACCGAGGTGCAACTCGTGCCTCACCTTAAATGATCCATAGATCCATAAACTGGTCCTTCTCAACACATCACAACGCAACACACACACGTGAGTCAAACCCAAGTGGTTCTTCTCGCCAAACCCATTTCATAACATGATTGCATTATTCTCATTTCCACTATTTTAGGGCTCAAAATCGAGTTAATCATCATGTAGCTCCCAATTCACAAGTCATTGGTTTTATTCAACAAAACCCACATTTTTTGGCTTCACATCAACATGAGTCACATAGATTTATGAAATTAAGGTCACAATAAGTTATGACAACCCCCAATTTAACCATTAATCATGCCAATTTCATCATATAATTCTTTAAACACAAAACCTCCCATTCTCATAGTTTTAATTCAAGACCCTAACCCTAATATCTCATTTCTCACTCCAATCACGAGAAGTAATAACGTCAAGATAAAAACATGTTATATCCCTCATAAATCCATGCTTTAACCGCCATTATCACCAAACTTTAGTTTAGGCCCTTAAAACCACAAATTTCATGCCTTTAAGTTCATAAATTAAGAAATACGACTCGTATCACGAAAATATTCAAAGAAAGTCTTAGATTCTACCTTTGGGATGCTAGATCCACAAGAAAAGCTTCACACGAGCTCCAACAATGAGGATCTCCAATCGCCCGGTGAGAAAACGCCTCCAAGGCTAAGATTGGACCTCCAATGGTTGAATCACCGAGAGGGGATGTAAAGAAACTCACTCAAAGGAGCCAAACAAACCTCCACTATCTCCCAAACCTAAACCCTAACTTTCACCTTTTCCCTAGAGTGAGAGAGACATAAAAAGAATGAGAGAAAAAGAGGCCCACGCGACTTTTTAAAACATCAGTTCTGCGACAGTCCACTCGAGCGGACCCCCACCGCTCAAGCGGTCCTATCCCTCAGAAACTCTCTGTCACTTGTCCGCTCGATCGGTCAGGCCTCTGCTCTAGCGGTCAACCAGTGCTGGGATCCCAAATCACTGAAGCTGCAATCAAACCATATATGTACAAAATATCACTTAACAGCGTTCTCTTGCATAAATCCACCCTCAACCAACACTAACGAACACATACAGGCTTAAGAATATGTTTTCACGCATGATTTACACTCCTAAACATCTCCACTGGGCAGAACATATTTTCATTAGAATTTCGAAAAAAAACAAGGGTCCGAGTCACTACATCACCTCCTCCACCACCACCACCACCACCATAGCCTTTGGGGATGTCAGTGTAATTTACCCTTTTAAGTTTATTGTTATTATTGTTGGTGTGCGAAATGCTATTGATGAATTATATCTTGAAACCATTGATTGCTTGCTAATAATTATGAAATCTGAGGGTTTTTTGTTGTTTGGGTTGTATACTGAAAATCATGATTTTTATTTTGGTTTTAGTATTTAATTTTATTTTAATAAAATTAATTTTTTATTTTATAAGAATCTTTATGAGCAATGTATATAATATCATTTCTTTAATATTATGTGTCACGACCCATTTTCATATATGGTGTCCGTGACCAGCCAATGAGTGAACCCACCCGAGGCCTCTATCTTTTACTTTTACATTTTAATTCAAACATAACTTTTATCGATAATAAACAAAAGAGACATTCATTCATTTCTATTAAAAGAACAATTTTTATTTATCAAACAACTCCCAGAGCTGCTACATATGTACACACACATAGTTGTTTACAAAACCTTTCATAGTACATTCTATTATATATACAAAGTATGTACAAGCAAAATATGGTGATGTCCAGCAACTTCAACTGTCTATCTATTTGGCCTTAAAATTGTATTAGGTATTATATGATATGTATTGTAGGATATTTTGTTGTGAGTTTGTTAAATGGTTTAGGAAATTTGCTTCTGGGCTCCGGCTCATGGCATTCGTGCCACAGGTAAAGAGGAAGGACCTTTTGAGGAAGGCGTGTTCATTGAGAAAGAAGACTACGAAGAAGAGGGAGAGTGGCAGGAGCCGATTAACCCTAACGATGCAGCTTGAAGACGTAGGATGTCTACTTTTTGGACTTTTTGTTCAGTTTTTCACGGACATGATATAACTTTTGTTAAAATTTCTAGATGACTGTAATCATTAAGTAGTTGGAAAAAATTCTGACCCATTAATGATGTATTAATTATCATATATTATTATAAATGTTCGGCTAGAATATTTCTCTTATTTATAGTTACATATGCCCCGAAATGCCCAGGAAACGGGGTGTCACAATATATTTATGTTTTGACGAGCTTTATATCGTTGGAAAGCTCTCGAAATATGAAATTTTTTTGTCAAAAAATATGCTGAAAAATTTCTCGAATACGGCCAAAAAATGGCCTAAACCTTAAAAAACACTGCTGTCCGCCACAGCACTGCGCAGCCAACTTCCCGAGACTTTTTTGACTTCTTTCCGAACTTGATTTTCGATGTACTTTATATCAAAAGAAAGCTCTCAAAAAGTACTAGCTTTCTATCAGAAGAACTTCTCAAAAGCAACCCAAAAACTTGTCAAAAAACTGCCTGGAAGCTACTGTTGTAGCGCCGCCGCCGCCAGAAAAAACCGCTGCTATTTTTTTCTTTTTTTAATTCACTGTTTGGCCCAAATTTTTTTTGGTTTTTGGCAGTATTTTGAGGTATATTTTACTAATATTTTATGTTTAAAATTTTTTTCAAAAAATAGTTCCAAAAATGGCCTGAAAAATCATAAAAATCACCGCTGGCAAAGCCGCCAGAACCGGGCTGTTTTGGTGATTTTTTCTTGGTGTTTTTGACTTATTTTTTAAGCTGTTTTTTAAACATAAATACTAAAAAAAAACTCAACTGAAAAAACCATTTAAAACCATTAAAAAATTTACCGCAATCCGTGGCCCGTAAAAACCTGAACCACCGCCAGTGCTGCCTCCGTTCTTCGTGTTCTTGGACATATTCAACATATTCTTAAATAATCTAAATAGATATTTAAAAATATAAAACTAGCTATTACATCGATCCTATATCTCGAAGGCTCACATTCAATCTACCACGGTCAACCCCCTGATTAAAAAATTAATTAAATCATCATTCACGCATTCAATCAAACATGAAAATAAATGATGATCCTAAAACCAGAATTGGAACGCCTACAAAACAAAGTTAGCACAGTTCTAAAATCTACTCGGTCTCGATAAACCGTAAACAAAAAATAAAACGGCTCTGATACCAATTTGTTAGAGGCAATACTGCTAAGATCATTGTTTTTGTAAAACGATTTTCAGTAAAAAATTAACTAGACGGAAGAACACTGAAACGGGCTCCAGATAAAAATTTTGACGTCAAACGATCAAAAATAAACCCGTGCAACCAAAGTTAATTTAGATGAATACCTCTTGTCGATCTAATCTTCAATTACAACTTGATTTCGAGTTGAAGCTCTAGTCAGATCTTCTACCGTATTCCTTTACGTGATCCTCGAACGTAGTGTAGGCTACGATCCTCCGAGAACTCGTACCGATAGAATCCCGATATATTTTTAAGTCTTAAAAGACAAAAATAATATATCAATAATGATATAAATCATCTGTAACTCGTTCAGCCTATCCGTGTATATATAGGGCTACAGTAGGGACCTAGAGACTAATTATGAGTTAGACTTCCAATGGAACACAGATGCCTTCTAGAGGTTTCTGCAATTATGGAAAGACATGCAGCGATTTCTACAATTTTCATAAAACACTGAATTACAGTTCACACCTCTAAAGAATTATAATTGCACTCTGACCCATAATCTCAACACTTTCTTGCATTGAGTTTCTGTTATTAAATGCTTACCATTTCTTTCCACGTTAAGATTTTTGATATCCACCAATTAAATTTAATTACTAACAATTTAATTTAATCTGTATCTTAATATTCCTTAAACCCTTCCGCTTAATTTATTTGACCGCCGGATAATTAAATCCACCTATAGGATTTGGCCCGGCAAAATTATAAGCATCCTTAAGGGATTATTGTCAATCTTGATTTTTCGGGACGTGAATTTCATCAATAATTAATATTTTCTATATAAATAATACAGCTATCCAACTCACTGGGAATATAGACCAATATAAGATCGCACTCTCTAATGAATCAAAACAACGAATATTAAATATATGCAAATTAATAATTATTTTAAGATTAAGAGGATAAACACTATTGATAATAACCTTGGAGTGTGAATTAATTTACATAGTCAGTAGTCAGTACTAAATTAATTACCCCAAATGTCCCGTTCAATACACAC
>JAUMHN010356362.1:0-17428 GCA_032360265.1 Heliamphora ciliata | reverse complement strand
AGATTAAATACTATACAGAATATCGGATATCCATGCATAACAAATAAATGATATACATACATTACTCATAAAGATTCACATAAAATGAAAAACTAATTTTATTAAAATAAAATTAAATACTAATAACATGGTTTTTAGTATACCAACCCTAACGCTTATAGCCTTACAACCTCATGGGCAATAATTATAACTCAAACTCTTCAAAGTACCCAAAAACAAAGCATGATATAACATAATTTCAAAACCTAGAAACCCAAAACCATAACACATCCCATACCATCAAATCATTGGATCTCCCCCAACACCTAAAATGGGTGTACATATACACCGTGAGCCAAGACTCAATATGATATGACTAAGCAAGAATATAAACATGATATGTAAAAAGGAGATTTTCAAACCATTACCGTAATACATAAGAAATTCTCCTACCAATATAAAGAAAACTCAAAGAGTACTTTTTCTCATAGTTTGAGAACATTTACCATGAACTTTCATTTCCTTTCGATTCTCAACAAGTTCCACAATTTATATCATACGGACTTATGAAATGCTGCGTTACCACTCAAGCGAAGATATTATGAAATCAAGGTGCCACACTGGCTACCGTGCCACACAAGAAAAGCTATTTATAATTTTGCATTGCTAATATTGCCAAAGAGGCTAAATAATGCCACACAGGCTATCAATGCCACACTGGCAAAAAAATTAACAATTTCACATTGTTAAAATTTCTACACATATTAGATAATGTCACACAAACTAAATACGCCATACAGGCTAATAATGCCACATAGGCAAAATAATTAACAATTTCACATTACTAATATCGTCACACCGGCTAGATAATCGATAATCTCATATTCACACAAATTGACATTTACACGTAGTAACCTCATTAATGCAACACATGCATAATAGTCTTTAACTCAATCATGGGATTAAACCCTTTTTATCAACTACTCAGTTCCTTGCACAAGTTATCGCTAAATCTCTCTTTCTCTCTAATTTATCCCACAAATCCACAATTACCCAATTTAACAACCAACTAATCTATCAACCAAAATCTCTAACATTCTTTAGTTAAGCTAGGATTTCTAATTCACACGTCTCAACTTACATCAACACATTACATTCCCATTATTCCAATTAAATCCTCAATTCCTCATCCAAACCCAAATAACCTATCAAACCCCAAAAGAAGAAATCTCAACTTTTTCTCCATAACTAGGGTTTTCAATTCAAGATGAAAGCTCAACATACTTTCAACACATGCATCTCCAATTCAACCAATTAATTTATCAATTTCACAAATTGACTCAATAACATATTAAATTCACATACCCTTAACTCCCCCCCCAATAAGTAGGGTTCTCAAATCAAACAACTATCCACACATATCAAAACCCAACCTACTCATAACTCATTCAATCCACCATTTCTTACTCAACACATTTTAAATTTTCAATTCTTAGTTCTCTATGACAACTAGGGTTTTTCCAAAATAGGGTTTCCATACCATTTTACTTAAATACGAGCAATTAATTACATATCTACCATAGTTATTCAAGATTTGTTGAAGATCTTATCTCAGTGAGTCGAAACTCGAAACTTCAACACCCTCAGAACGTCCAAACTTGTCGAATCGAAAATCCACTTGGTTGGAAATGTTGCTCTTGCCGCCTAGAACAACTTTTGTTCTTGTAGATTTGATAAAATCCAAGCCCTTAATCCTCAAAGCTTAGAGAGAAGGGAAAGAAAGGTAAGCTCCAACAATGGAGGAAGAGAGAGGAAGAGAAGAAGCTTGTGGGAGAAGCCTTGGCACAAATGCCCGAATTAAAGTTCAACTTAATATTAATTTAAAGTTTTCATTTTTGAACATTATCAAAATCTAAAATTATCCCCGAATCAAAGTTCTATGGCCTCCACACACGCAGGCGAGTCTGATGAAACTTATTAAAAAGCCACCGGATCTACTGGCCACGAATATATAACAAGTATATAAACTTAAAATTTATACCACATAGGTAAATTATTATGTTAACATTTAATTACAAAAATTTAAAATGGAATCGAGTCTCACAGCGGCCTTGCCTTTTAGGTCCATGTTCTTAGCAGCCGTAATGTAGGTTAGTCATGGCCACAAACTTACTATCATTCTAGTGGCTTAATTTTTATGTTTTAATATTTTGTTAATTGCCTGAAATATCCAGCATGTATCATGTAGTGTAGTTCCAACATGATTAGGGTTAGGACTTTCTTTATTCTAGTATGATTTTTTTGGTTTCCCTTTTACGTGTTAATACAATTAGAATATGTATTTTCTAGTTGATTTTGAATTTTCTATCTTTATCCCCATTTTCTGTATTTGTATGCATTTGAGAAATTTGAATTTAAGAACCAATGATGATGAGTAAAGGCCAATCTAACGGTTGAGCAAAACGGGGTGCCTAACACCTTTCCTGATTCATACCTTAAATCCTGAATCCTTTTTTCTCTGGTAACGTTAAAATGATCAGTGGCTTATTTTATTTTTCTCAGTTTTTCTCATAAATCAAGTGACGACTCCAATTTTCAGAAGTAAAGGGTTTTCATATTCTCATTCTTTAAAAGTGTTAAAATCTTTTGAAATAAATATGTGAATTCCTTTTACAAAACCCAAATAAAATGCCACAATATATTATAGGAATTGGTTTCCTAAAACTAATAAGAGGGCTAGACTTGAAAGCATAATTGGTTCTTAATTTAACTTTTTCACTTGCATTTTCGCATGCATTTTGTATTGTTCTTAACCACCACTTAGCCTACCCGATACCTCAGTTACTTTATTATCTCGGGGCTATGTCAAGAAAGTAAGCAAGCTTTCTGGTCGCATGCTCCGTTAGGTGCGGAAAAAAGGGTTATTGAGTACCATTTTACCATGCATTGCACCACCTCCTAACATGGGAGATATATTCTTGACTCTATTCAAAAGATACGTTGAGTGTCTCGAGGCTATGTCGGGGAAATAAGAAAGCCTTTTGCATGCATGCTTTTTTAGGTACGAAAAAAGGGTTATTGCGTACCGTTTGACTATGTCTTGCACCACCACCTGGCATGAGAAGTATATTCTTGACTCTATTCAGAAGATACCCTAAATGTTGACCAAACTGGCCTTTTTTGCATAAAGTTGCTTAGAACTTTTCCCCAATTAGGAATAAAACTCATAGGTTTATGTGTTTTCTGTTATTGAATGTTTTGTATGAATTTTTTTAGTGGCCTTGCTTTATTTAGAATAACTTTCCTCCCGGGGTTCTTGCTATTTTTCTTTAGAATTCTAGGCTGTGTTGTTGTTTAGAATAACTTTCCTCCCTGAGTTCTACTCATTTTTCTTCAGAATCCTTGGCTGTGTTGTTGTTTAGAATAGCTTTTCTCCTGGGATTCTGCCCATTTTTCTATAGAATCCTGGTTAAGTTTGTCCTTCCAAAGCTCTTAGCAACTTTGTCGTTTCCTCCCTGGATTTTTGTTTGCTGTGATTGGGGAATTGACTGTATCTTGCTGAACTACTGCCCATTTTCTCTCGAGAGGGTCTGACGATTGTTCTCCTTTTTCCTATTGCAGGATAGTTCTTACATTAGATCATTGTGTCAAGAGAATTGAATCCTATACGCATTTGGGTTCGATTGGCTAACGGTAGGCTGTACAGAGTTCCTAAGGGTTCCTCAGAATCAAAGACGAGCTAATAACGAGGTAAACTTAGCCGCATTAATGAGAGCTTTCATGGACACACAAAGGGAAGTCAATCAGTAGACTCAAACTCATAATTAGTGTCAAGCTCAGATTCAAGCAATTTAGGCCCAATTACCAGGTCTGAATGAGCAGCAGAATGATCAGCAGGATAACGGGGAAAGAGATAACTTCTAGAAAGAGAATCAAGTTCCCAAGGGTCCTCAGGTTGTTGCACCACATTGTGTTCACTGTTAGGCTGTAGTAGAGGAAGAAAACATAGTCCAATTTTGAGAGTCTGTGCTGTCAGATAAAATTAAGAAGATGGAGCAGCTTTTGAGAAAGGCCAAACGAGTTAAGGAGGACATTGTTTGTTCACTGAAGCCAAGCTGCCAGAAAAGTTCAAGATGCTAGATGCCACGCCCCAAACTCTGGGCCACGTGAAACACTCATAAACAACCAAACATACACCAAACTCGAGAATACACTCTCAAAGTAAACCATACATGCATTGTATATAAACGCCAAACGGCATAAATTACAAGGCTCCAACGCCGAGAAACATGTATTAAGCATACACGATACAAATAGAAACAAAAAACAAGACTAACTCTTCCACCTCTCCAGCACCTTCAGATCAATTAGCGTGATCGGTACCTGAAGAAAAGCAAATCCCACACCGTGAGCCAAGGCTCAGTAGAAACTAGACAGGCATGCCGTATAAACAAAACATGTTAGGAAATCAAAATGCAGGTTTAGACTCTCTTTCAAGCCTTAAAAATGATTTTTCACATGCAAACGGGAAAGCGATAATACAAACCATATTTTGACTCACTCACAGGAGCCTTGAAAACAGTTGAAAATGGTTTTATAGATCGCGAGTCACACGACTCTTAAAACAGTATAAAAATTGGTCTATCTGTCCCATAATGCAGCACATGTAATACATGATACATACAACTGGACCTCACATGCCGCAACCACAGATCTAACAACCGGCCCTCACACGTCGCAACCACAGTCCCAACACCGAGATAAAGACCCATACATAAACGTACATTCTCGGGATAAAATCGTATACTATGGGATAAAATCATAGACCAAACCACAGGATAAATTTGCAAATCAGACCACGGGGTAAAACCGCATACTTTACCGTAAGCTACGAGATGAAATCGCCGACCACAGATTATACCACGTGATAAAATCGTAAATCACGGGATAAGACCGCATACCGCGGGATAAAACCGCACACCACGGGATAAAATCGTATATTACAGCATAAAACTAAACATTACAGGATAACACCGAAAATACCTATGCATAACCTAATCAGGATTTAAATGCATAAAGCCACAAACTGTTACTACATTTCACAAACCACGTCACATGCTACACACGCGACTCACATAATACCTGCAACTCATGCAACATGCATCACATACATCCGTTCCTCATATTCTACATAACCATGCCTATAAAACTTCTGAATCTTAAAGCATGCAATCATAGTACACGTAACGATACCAAAACATGTAATCCATTTACATAATCCATGCATAATAAACCACAGTTATAAATGCATAAAGCCAGCTATAAGGGCACATAGCCATATAACCTCAAACTGTGACATCACCCGTCATAAAACCCGACATGACATCACATGCCACACACCTGTCATTTGATACCCAAACGACCCATTCACAAACAGGGACCCGTCCTCACACTGGGACAACCAACACCTAATCCGGAGATCAACACCTGAACCTCCCTCAAATCGATTCTTACTAGAACCCAACCATAAAATCAAACCATGGACCTACACATCCCAAACATAACCAACACGCACACAACCGTGCCACAACTCCCAAAATCTAACCATGCACGTCATCCTAAGGACGACATCTAAACGAAACACCCTAGGCCACAACACGACCCCTAAACCACCACATGACCAATCGAACCCCAAAAGGAATCCACATGTATTTGAATCAACTAATTTCTATAAATTAATCAATTAAATACCATAGGAAGCCAATCGGACACCAAAACTATAAACACAAAACTGCCCAGGTTCAGTCGATCGAATCCCACGGTCCAATCGACCGAACAACACACTGGAAAATCACAAAAACGCCTCAATACACAGTTCAGTCGACCGAACTCAAGAACTATGATCCAGTCGACTGAACCCATAGGTTCGGTCGGCTGAACTGGGGTGAACACCGTTTTTGAGCTACGGGTTCAAGCCTCTGAACCTCAAATCAACACCTCCAAACACTGACTCAACACCCTCGGACATACACACGCCCAGGCCTAGCACTAAGACCTCAAAAGAAACTCTCGATACCCGATTCCATCCATCGAAACCAACAAAAACAGGTTTTAAACCCAAAAATCCAACTTTTAAACAAGATCAGATCTACAACAATTTAACCGTTAAAAACACACACGATTACACATAGCACCCTTATACAGCAGTATGGTCTAGAATCCTATCTCAGTGAGTTAAAAACTCAACGTCTCGAATCACGTGTAAAACTGAGCTTTGCTAGAATGGAATTTCGTCTGGATGAACGCGTGGACCACGACGCCAATAACAAGGATCGGCAGTCTGATCATCAAAAATCGAGCCCCAAGCCCCTGAGAACTTAGAGAGAAGGCAGAGAAAAAATAGGAAGCTTGTTGGAGAAGTTTTGGAAAGTATCTTTATGAAAATATCTAACTTCAGATATTTATAGGTCTCCAAAATATCTTTTTTTTGAATTTTTTTGAAATTAACACCATAACGGTCCACGGCCCTGGGAACCATTCCCGTATGCATATCTAACCTCGATCATGCATCGAAAGCAATAAAACATGCTCAAATGAAAACACGTAACGCACATCCGGAAATGCCGAAAAAAAACGAGTCAGGGTCTCACACTAGATATACAGAAATTTGATAGGATTGGAGACTTGAGAATACACTTGAGGATGTATGTTAGTACCCTTGCTCCCATGGGTATCAATGACCAACTAAAGGCCCAGCTTTTTCACCGATATCTTTTTGAGGCTACTCAGAAGTGGTTCCTATCCCTAGACATTACGAAGACCTGAACCTGGGAGGACATAGCTACAATCTTTATCAGTTAGTACAGCTATAATGTCCAACTGGATGTAACTACTCAGGAATTAGAAACAACTTGACATGAGAGTAAGGAGTCCTTCGTCTATTTTCTAACTAGATGGAAAGAAAAGGCAGCCAATAAGACAAGCTGTCGGACAGAGAAAGAACAGGTTAGGATTGTGGTAAAAAATCTCCAATATCCTCTAAAGCAGTATTTGATCACCCAGTTATTATCCACGTTTAAGTAGTTATTCGACGCTAGGGTTCAACTAGAGGATGCAATCCAATCTGCAGACATTAAAAGGACCAAGTCCAATCAGAAGCCGAGAAGGTTGACCAACCCACTACCTCCACTAACCACATAGCCCGATCTTACAAGGTCAACCTTTTGAATCCCCAATTTGATCAACCTAATTAATCATCTACGCTGCCAGCCAAAAATAGCCTACAAACAAAACAAAAAATGCCTAAGAGAGTCTTCAGCCCCCATAAACATTCTACTCACAACAGCCCTAAAATGACTTACCGAGAAAGATCTAATTATACCCCTAGATCCAATTCCACCCTCAAGTCCTCTACCACCCAGATATAACCTATCTCAATACTGTGCATACCACCAAAGCCACGGTCACTTAACGGACAACTGCTTAAGGCTTCACCATGAGATTTAAGATCTCATTAATAATAATGTCATTTTACCCCCATCAACCGTCCAGAAACCAAACATAATAACCAATCCTCTACCGAATCATGCTAAGCAGGCATATTTAAACTGTATTCACGTGGGATTGGTGGCAGACCCCAGTTGCTACATCTATCTCCATTACTATACTAAGCCAATTATTCTGCTTCTACAAGGCTCATTCATGTGCTTGTTAGATGAAAAAGAGATATTGCAGATACAAAAGGATGGATTGTGGGATGTAGAGAAGTGGGAGGAAGAAGCCTGGTTTGAAATGAATGAATTAGACGAAGTAAAAGTTGAATTTCAAGAGTGGAATCCGACAATGGTAGAAGACGAGCATAATGAGGAAGACGGTTGGCCAGTTATTGTCCCTTTATGGCCTTACGGATTTGAGAATGCTTTGGATGGCTTCACCCTTCCCAGTCTATTCAAAGAAGAAGTTCATGTAAATGAAATGGAGTCTTTCTAGCAAGTCTAAAAAATAATGAAACTTGAGGGGATGAATGGACAGTATACTGGGACGCCCACTATTAGGGTTGTTTACTAAAAATCATATTTTTAGTATTTAATTTTATTTTAATAAAAATAATTTTTTATTTTATGAAAATCTTAATGAGCAATGTATGCAATATTATTTTTTTTAATATTATGCATAGTTGTTTTTTATTCTGTACAGTATTTAATCTGATGTGTAGAGTATGACTTGCATATAGAGGACTAGATTTTAGGTTCTTGCAGAATATAAGTATTTGTTCACAATTTAGATAGAAATAAACACACCATCGGTACGATTGTAGTACAGAATTTCAGTAGGCCTGTCTTGATTACGGGGAACAGATAATAACATTGTCTATTGTTTCGACTCTCTGTGCTAGTACACTTTGTATATATTAAACGGAACACATTAGAGTAATTAATCTTATAATGACTATATAAATTAATTCACAGCCCAAGGTTATTATGAGAGTGCTTTATGCACTTAATTCTGAAATAATTATTGATTTGTGTATATTTAATATTCGTTGTTTTGATTCATTAGAGGGTGCAATCTTATATGGGTTTATATTCTCGGTAAGTTGGATAGCGGTATTATTTATATGGTAAATATTAATTATTAACGGAATCCACGACTAGAATGATCGGGATTGACGATACCCCTTTAAGGAAGTTTATAAGTTTTGACCGGGCCAAACCCTACAAGTGGATTTGATTATCCGGTGGTCAAATAAGTTAAGCGGAAGGGCTTAAGGAATTTTAAAATACCAATTAAATTAAATTGTTAGTAATTAAATTTAATTGGCGGGAATCAAAAATCTTAACGTGGGGATATGAGTTAAGTATTTACTAACAAGAGCTTAATGCAAGATGGCATTGAGATTATAGATTAGAGTGCAATTACAGTTCTTTAGTAGTGTGAACTGTAATTTGGTATTTATCAAAATTATAAAAACCGCTGCAAGGCGTTCATAATTACAGATACCACTGAGAGGTTTGCTTAATTACGAAAACTGCTAGATACATATTTAGGTTACACTAGAAGTCTGTCATAATTACTATATAGGTCCGTGCTATAGCCCTATAAATATGCGGATAGCCTAAACCAAATTCACAACTTGTCTTCAAAACTAAAGCCGAGCAGGTTCTGTCGGTACGAGTTCTCGAAGGATCGTAGCCCACACTACGTTCGGGAATCGCATAAGGGAATACAGTAGAAAATCTGACAGGAGTTTCAACTCGGAATCAAAAATCGTAATTGGAGAATCAACCAAAAGATATTCTTCTAAATTAACTGTGGTGGTACGAATTTTATTTTGATCGTTCGACATCAAAAAGTTTTATCTGGAACCTATTTTGGTGATTGCCTGTCTAATTATTTTTTATCGAAAATCGTTTACAAAAATAATGATCTTAACAGTTTTGCCTCCAACAATTGGTAGCAGAGCCGTTTTATTTTTTTGTTTACGATTTATCGAGAGGTCGAGTAGATTTAGAACTGTGCTAACTTTGTTTTGCAGGCGTTCTAATTCTGATTTTATGATCATCATTATTTTCATATTTGATTGAATAGTTAGGATAATGATCATAATTATTTTTTTAATCACGAGGATTGATTGTGATAGATTAATTTTTTTAGATCGTATGTGAGCTTACGGGACATAGGTTTTCGATGTAATAGCTATTATTTATTTTTAAATATTAGTTTAGAATATTTAAGAACATGTTGAATATCTATGAACACGAAGAACAAGAGGCGGTAGCGACGGTGGTTTCGAGTTTTACGGGCTATGGATCGTGAAATTTTTTTTCAACAATTTTAAAATAACTTTTTCTGGTAATTTTCTGCAGCATTTATGCATTAAAAACAGCAACAAAATAAGTCCAAAAATAGTCGGGAAAAATCAATTAAAATAGCCACCACTGGCAAGTTTTTCGGGGCGCAGCGATTCGGGGCTCGTTTTGATGATTTTTTTGGGTGTTTTTGGGATAATTTTTTGAGCAATGTTTTAGGTATAAAATAGCTGTAAACATACCATAAATTACTATCCAAAGACCATGGGAAAAAAAGGCCAAAATAGGCGGCAAAAGGGCAAAAACAGGCAACGATTTTCGGCGGCACATGTGGCTGTTCGGGGCTATTTTTAGAGCTTTTTTGGAACTATTTTTAGAGACGTTTTTCAAAGCAACATGTTGCTAGATATCAGTGCTATTTTTTTTAAAAAAAATGGGAGCCAAAAATACCATAAGAAAAAGCCCAAACGGGCGGCTGAAGATGGTGGCGGCGCTAGGGGCGGCGGCAGGCTATTTCAGGGCTTTTCGATAGTTGTTTTTTGGGCTATTTTTGTTCTGATTTTTGGACAAAAAATTAGTATTATTCGAGAGCTATTTTTTTTAAAATGGCATAAAAACGGAGCTTGAGAGTGGTGGCAAAAGTAGCCTGAAGGTAGTGGCATGGGCAGCTCCAGCGGTGTTGGTGGCCAATGGCGGTGGTGGTTGGTCCGAGTTGTCTTAGATTGTGTTTTTTGATATGTTTTGATCGTGATATTATATATTTGTATATCACTGCAAATCAGAGAGTCCTGATGCAATCAGGATACAAGAAGCTAATTCAAAAAATGATTATTATAACTTATCTTCAAAACAAGAGACTGAAACTCTTTAAATTTTTTATTTGATCATAAAATAGGAATATATATATATTTTACATTTATATTTTTATGAGCTGCGTGGATGATATATATCTATTTTATATTTTCTTATTAATTTAATTAATTCAAAAAATTCAATTTTAATTAAATATTTTGTAAACGAAAATAAAATTAATTTTTTTAATTAAAATTTTAATTAAATAATTTTTTTTAGATATTTTTTTTATAAAATATCACGTTTAAGAAGATTTTTTTTACTAAATTAGATATCTTAGAAAAATGTGAAAATTAATTCTGAATTTTGAATTAATTAAATAAAAAAATATTTAATCTAAATAAATTATCTTAGCTGAAAAACTAAAGAAAAAACTGTACATCCATCGAATTTTATTTACTACGCATTAAAACACGAAAAGATGGTTTGATAAATCAAAATCTTTAGAATCGTGTAAACGGAAAGAAGTTTTGGACTCTTTCAAATCGTGTGATTTTCAAAATTAATAAATTTATTTTAATTAAATGAATTTTTATAACCCTGAAAAATATTTTAAAAATCGTAGTGGAAAAAAAAATCTATTCACAGATAAATCCCGCGGTCTCCATCACCAGTTTGTAGGCGATGTAATTAAATTTTGCGTGTTGGCAGTAAGGCCTTCCTCCCAATCGGACAGATTAATTGTAGTATCGCAAGTATAAATCTCCTTTAGGGATAATTCTGAATAATTGTTAGTGTGGATTACTTCTCCATCTGAAGGGTTCATTGCGAAGCGATTGATTTGAAATTAGGTGATATATAGCACTTAACTGTATATAATAGTATCTTCTCCACCTGAGTCACTACTATTATTTACTGAACCGAAATTATGTCAGCTATTTAATTTTACTTGGCAAAGTCAGTTGCCTAGATAGTAAAATTAATAGGAATTGGCCTGCTTGGACAAATGATGGATAGTAGATGGTAGAGGGAACTAAATGGATAGAGGGAACCAGGCTGCTGGCGAATTTCTTTTAAACGATGGATAGTCACTACTCCCATCGAGGCATGCCATTCACGGGGTACCAAGCTGCTGGCAAATTTCTTTTAAAATGGTAGAGGGAACTAAATTAAAATAAATTCAAAGTATTGCTTGTTATAATTAACGGTTATTTTTAATTATGTGATTCTCAGGAATAAAATGGCTTCCAATCCACTCGCTTCAATACTCAAAGAAAACAAATTTACGGGACCAAACTATGTTTACTGGAAAAGAAATTTTGGCATTATCTTAACTGCTGAGGATTATAAGTTTGTATTAACTGAGATATGTCCACTAGTACCTAATGTGGGGGCGATCGAACAGGAAACCCAAGCCCATTAGAAATGGCAGAAAGCTGATTAGATGGCTCGTTGTTACATTTTGGCTTCCTTGTCAAATGTTTTACAGCGTTAATATCAGTCTATGCCTAGTGCCTATGACATGATTATGAACCTCAAAGAAATATTTGGGGATCAAAATCGTGCTGCTAGGCAGGTGGCCATGAAATCTCTAATGAATGCAAACAAGGTTGAAGGCACCCCAGTTTGGGATCATGTTCTGAAGATGATCAGTCTTCTGAATGAACTGAAGATCCTAGGAGCTAAAACTGCCAGAAAAGCCCAAGTCGATATCATACTCCAATCACTGTCTGATAGCTTTAAGCAATTCTTCCTGAACTATACCATGAACAATCTCAGCTTTTCATTGGCAGAATTTCTTAAAGAACTTCAAGAAGCTGAGGGTATTCTTAAGAAGCCAGGTTCTATGTATGTAGCTGAAAAAGGTTCTTTCTCTAAGCCGAAAGGCAAGAAGAAGAAAAAGGTTCAGACACAAGGAGGCACAGGTTCAAAAGCAGTTAAGGGACCAAAAACTGGTGTGAAGAAGCCGAGAGGCAAGTGCTATCACTGTAACCAGTTTGGACATTGAAAAAAGCAGTGTCCGATTTTTCTCAGTAAGCAGAACAAACTAGGTAATTTCTGTTCACTGATGGTTGAAACATGTTTAGTGGTGTTATCTATCGGAACCTGGTGTGTAGATATGGGAGCCACTAATCATGTCTGTAATTCTTTGCAAAGGTTCCAGGAAACCAAACAGCTTATTGACAGAAAAATATATCTGCATATGAGCAATAATACAGGGGTTGCAACAGTTATAATAGGAGATATCACTCTCAACTTTAGTAGAGATAGGGTATTACTTCTAAAAGATTGTTTTTATGTACCTTTGATTGGAAGAAATTAATTTCGTTTTCTAGTTTAATAAATGAAAAATATTTTGTTCATTTTAATGACTCTGTGGTTGTAAAAAAAAATAAATATTTTATTTATTTTGGTACATTGGTGGATGATCTGTATGGCATATCTCATATCTCTCATACACTGTAACTAACTGAATTGAATAATACATCTAATTTACCATATAAGAGAAAGTTTCTTTCTTTAATGAACTAAACGTTTCTTTGGCACTTAAGCTTGAGCCATATTAATCTAAAAAGGATAAATAGACTGGTATAAGATGGACCTTTGAGTTCATTGGAAGTGGATGTACTTTCAGTCTGTAAATCCTGCTTAGAGGGTAAGATGACCTAGACACCCTTTTTGGCCTAAGGCTATAGAGCTAAAGAACCGTTGGAACAGGTTCATTCTGATGTGTGTGGTCTTATGACAATCTGGGCTCAATGTATGAATACATTTACCTGATGCACCGTAAGTTTGAATGCTTTGAGATATTCAAAGATTTCAAGACACAAACGGAGAAGTGTCTGGATAAAAGTATCAAATTACTACGATCCAACCGTGGTGGGGGGTATCTCTTTGGAGTGTTTAGGGACTACTTGTCATCAGAATGAATTATATCCTAGTTGACTGCACCGGGCATTCCGCAATAGAATGGTGTAACAGAAAGAAAGAATAGGACTCTTATGGAGATAGTAAGGTCCATGATGAGTTATTCAGTTTTACCCGATTCGTTTTGGGGACTCTCATTAGAGACAATGGCTTACATTTTAAACTTGGTACCTTTTAAGTCAGTACCTTCTACTCCTACAGAATTGTAGACTAGGCGTAAGGCTAGTCTGAAACACATTCGGATTTGGGGGTTTCCAACACATGTGCTAAAAGGGAATGCGAAAAAGTTAGAACCGATGATAGAAGTCTATTTTTTTGTGGGGTATCCCAAGAGAATGAAGGTTTGTCTATTTTATAATCTTAAGGATCAGAATGTCATTGTTAGCACCAATGCCCGATTCTTGGAAGATAATTATATTATGGACCATAGGCCCAATAGTAAAATTATTCTGGAAGAAATGAGTAAAAATACCAGTAGAACGGAGGACGAACCACAAGTCACTGATATCCCATTGTCTCGTCGTAGTGGGATGATTATCGGGACAGGTGCAAATCATGATCGAGTAGTGTCTCGTCGTAGTGGGAGGGTTGTTCATCAACCTGATCGGTATATATTCTTGGGAGAGTCTTTTTGACAAGATCCCGACAGAACTAGATACTGAACCCTGTAACTACAATGAAGCACTTCAGGATAAAGATGCAGATCTTTGGCAAAAGATTATGAATTCAGAGATAGAATCTATGTATTTCAATCAGGTCTAAGAACTTGTAGAACCACCCGAAGGGATAAAATCCATTAGATGTAAGTGGATGTACGAGAGGAAGAAAGGAGTAGACAGGAATGTTAAAACTTTCAAAGCCAGGCTTATTGCAAAAGGGTTCACTCAGAAAGAATGGATCGATTATGAGAAAACCTTTTCGCCGGTAGCCATACTTAAGTCTATTCGGATTCTCTTATCTATTGTTGCTCATTTCAATTACAAAATCTAAAAAATGGATGTTAAGACAGCTTTCCTTAACGAAAGTCATGACGAGTGTATCTATATGGTATAACCAGCCGGTTTCATAGCGAAAGACCAGGAGCACATGCTGTGCAAGCTTAAGAGATCTATTTATGAACTTAAGCAGGCATCGAGGTCTTGGAATACTCAGTTTGATCAGAGTCCAGATAAGTCCTGTGTGTACAAGCGTGACGGAAGCGTGGTGATCTTTCTAATACTTTATGTAGATGATATCTTACTCATCGAAAATAATGTGGGGACATTATCTACGGTAAAAGTATGGTTATCTAGACAGTTCGATATGAAGAACTTGAGAGAAGCCAGTCACATTCTTGGGATCAAGTTTGCGCGAGATCAAAAATAAAGGATTTTAAACTTATCACAAGCAAAGCAAATTTCCCACTTCACCAAGAGCCAGAGGTACGACCATACCCACATAACCTAGAACAAGCTGCATATAACGGTTAACGATTCTCAGCTGATCGTTGTCAAGAAGGACTTTACGTTCTCAATACTAACTCCCTCGTCAACAAGAATAAACACTCATGGCTTACCAACTTGATCTCAAAGGGAATACAACTCTACACACTTACATTCACACGATAGACCACCCAGAAAATCCATAAGAAACTCAGTCCCCCAATCGCCCAAAATAGCCTAACCAAGAATCAATCAACAACTCAACAATTACACCCAACCATGGTGGAACGGTCCGTATACCACAACTGTTAGCAAGACAATCGTATCTTCTTCCCAAGAACCCAAGAAAGACATGGCTAACCAAAAATCGTGACCCAACCTCAACATATTCCCAAAGCCCATCAACATTTGGTTCCCAACGATATCTAGATAATCCACTATACTAAACTCTCAACTCTCAGACTTCATTCGCACACACAAGAATACCATCAATCTTCATACCTCGTACATCACATCTCATAGAACTAGCATCTCATCACCAGTCACACACAGAAACACTATGCCGACATTCCCATCTCGCCAAAACATTACTTCACAATATTACATTTCACTAGTCTAACTCCCACTAGGCAAACTGCAGCCATGTCACGGCCTGAAGCCCACTATCCATTCCACTTGCGTGGAAAGCGCACAACACCAAACAAAGGAAATCTAATTTAGAGACCTTTCATCCAAAGTCAGTAATAACTTCCATTATCATGCAAGCGCTTCTAGCACTTCCGCCTCCCAAGCAAGCATCTATCATCGACATCTTAATGCACGATTTCTCACCTATCACCCCAGGCCACCCAAACCACACGGTATAGTCTTGAACCTTAGCACTCCATACTTCGTCCTCATGGGAAAACCACATACTCACCTCTGATCTTAAGGTCGAATACAAATAATTTCCAAACATATCATACTCAAGATACATCAGCTCAGCACCAGACCAACCACACTATTGAACCCTTCTACGGTCCTTTCAAAACTCATGCACCCAGCACATTTCCCCCAAACACGATTTCCTAATCATGAGAATAACAACCCAATCTTGGATCTTCATCCATGTAGGAATCCCGCAGAATTAATACTCAATGATTTCACTGTGTAAATAACCAAACTACTAAACTCCCTTAGGAACCACGCTTAACAAGAACTAAAACTATCGACAGTCTATACAAACCAAACAACATCTCCAGAAATGTTACCCAAACACTCGGATTCACAGGGTAAAGCAAACGGGCTCTTCAAGGAACCTCGGACAAACGGACCTACACTTGTATGATCCCAACATTTAATTTCTACCAAAGAAGAACAATCCTCACAGGATAGTCAATTATGAAACATCTCTCCTACTAGAAAAACCACAAGTCAACTCTAGGCTCTCACCCCAAGTCACTACCACTTAGGGCCACCATTCAAAATGAGTATACTACTCGTCGCACTAGGTCTTCGAACTTAGATCTCTGCTTAAACACATTAACTATCGTTCACTCCTTCACATCCCAACAATACATCTTATGCGTCTATCAGACCCTCATCGACTAACCACCAAAGACAACACCACATATACTCGCATCGTTGTATGACATCTCCTCACAGGGTCGCGTCACATCACTCGATTCCCAACAAGAAGGTAACAACCAAACGGTTGGCAAAACCACGCCATAATCTCGAACTCGTGACTCCGGTATACCCACCAAAAACACAAAACATTTAGCTGAGAGCACCTGTCTCTTATGTCACTACACGAGTACCACCAGCACACCACTATCCGAATATGATAGTAACCATACGCAATATGAACAAAATGAACCTTGTAGTGACCCGGACCCTTGTTATTCCCAAAGTTTAATGAAAGCATGTATGCTATGTCTAATGGAGATGTTTGGGGAGTGAGAATCATGTGTGAGAACTAGTTCTTGAGTAATGATGGTTAAGTGTGTAATTATGCAAGAGAACGTGGTTAGACGATGTTTTGAAAGTGTATGATTCAGTTACAGCTTCAACAATTTCGGGTCCCAATCTAGGTTGACCGCTGGAGCAGGGGCCTGACCGCTCAAGCGGTGAGGTGGCAGAGAGTTTTCTAGTGTGGGACCGCTCGAGCGGTGGGGCTTCGCTCAAGTGGGCTATTGCGGAGCAGATATTTTAAAAAGTCGCGTGGGGCTCCTTTTCTTTCATTCTTCTTATGTCTCTCTCTCTAATGCAAAGGTGAATATTAGGGTTTAGATTTGAGAGGTAATAGGGCTTCTTGGAGTGAGTTTCTTTGCCTTTCTTTTGGTGGCTTACCCGTTGGAGAACCGATCTTGGTTTTGAAGACGTTATTCTCACCACGTGGTTGAATAATCTTGTGATTAAAGCTTTTTCGAGACGTCTCTCATGGATCTAGCATCTCTAAGGTAGGATTAAGACCCTTCTTTGAATGTTTATGTGATATGTGTCGTATATTTCAAGTTT
>JAUMHN010356252.1:0-17429 GCA_032360265.1 Heliamphora ciliata | reverse complement strand
ACTCACTTAATTGCACAATTAGAACCTTTTGTTTGTTATCATCAAAACGGATGTTGAAACCTTGTTTAGGCCAACAGTTTATTTTTGATTGTGTGATTGTTTAGTTATTTATCTTTTTATGGCATTTCGCTTCTTTGATTAAATCAATTAGAGAAAATTAGTCAGTAAATGGAGTTTTTCAATTTCATTTGGATTTTATTTTTTTAACAGTATTAATCAATTCGTTCCCCAATTTCTAAAAATTAATCTAATCTGATCCGTGAGAGCCCTACTTTGCTTCTTTCCTCCAACTCTTGGCCACATTTTGCAATTGCCTGCACAGACTTGTGTATTTCTCTTACCTAAAACTAGTCCTGAAATTGATGTGTTCAGAGTTTACATATGCAATTTTCTTTCTTTATTTTTTTTAATGTTTTGTGTACTAGCATAGAACTTTTCTTTAGTTAAGTTCTCATAACACAATTTCTAAATAGCACAATAAGTTTTGATATCTCATTCACCGACTCCGAGTGTGTATTGTGCACCAATGCATAGCACTGTTGTGCATTGTAAAAAGCTTGATTTTTAGGTATATTTTAACATTAGATTCGTTCATTATATATAACTTGTTAGTACATTATTCATTATGTAGAGCTCGATAAATCTTTAATTAGATCACATTTGTTTATAAATAAATGTGGTACTAAAATATTATTTTAAGAAAAAATAGCTAAATAAATATTATATAATCACATAACTACATATATCGAATTAACTTTATTTTTTATATTAATAACAAACTCAATGAGTTATACATAATATAGGAATTGATCAATCATAAAAGTTGGTCTAGGAACTGATCCCATTGAGATGCACAATAACATAATATGCATCCCAAGTTCATAAGACCACCAACAACAAAATATCATGGGATTCGTGGTCTTGTTCACTTATGTTAGGAATTAAATTCCTTATTATTTGGCAATTCAGGTAAAGAGAATTTGTGTCTTTGTAAAACACCTACATGTACTAGGAGTTGTGGTTTTTGTTTAGCATAGGACTTTTGTTTTAAAAAGAACTCCTCTTGGAGTTATTAGTTTTAGTTTAGAAGTCTTGTGTGAGAGTTGTAATCAAACCAGAAGTCTAAAATACAAGACCTGGAAGCTCGAAGTACAATAAATTGAAGCATGTTCGAGCAATGCAAACCAGGAAAAACACAATTTTCCATCTAACCGCTTGAGCGATACAATTTTGCTCTAGCGAACCTCTGGCAGTTTGAGTTTCTTTGAAACTCGTACTACTGGTTGTGTGTGTCATGCCTATAAATATAGGTTGACACTTGAACTTGAAAATCACTGATGTTGACGAGGAATCCAAATGGTTTGGATACCTCAGAGCTCCTTCCCTGGGTTGATCAGATGCCCTCTCATTTGATTATCTTGAAAGTAAAAGGAGTTGTTGGCACTCGGTGAGGTGCCGGTCTAAGACCCCTCTAATGATCAAGTTAGTAGAAATCGATAAAAAGATATGGACAAGTAGAGAGGAATCATAATATATATTGCTAATCTCTAGACGATAGCTTGGGTACCTTTTATAGATTGCTTATTATTGCTAATAATCCGAACGCCTGATAATCAGGCATGATTCCTGATAATCAGGCATGATTCTCATAGCTAAATATTCTTCGTATTTATCCTCATTCTATCTGAATGACTGACTAGGCTACCACTTGGTCACGCAACCCAATCCTGTGTTTGTGTTTAGACACCCCAATTTGACAGATTGAGCGGATAACTTGGTCTTTATACAACTTCTACTCTTATTCCTCATCAGATGCCCCTATTCCCAAGTCAAGCAAAATTCTGACCGTCTTTACGAATATCATTGGTCGTTCACCCTTTCAACAGTTTTAGGGCTAACTAATGCGTAACGGCTATTTTTGGCGATGTTGCTAAATACAAGGGGCTGTGTGATTATTGCACGTCTTTTCGATACCATGAATGCGGCAGCCTCTTTGGTTTCTAAGTATAGACACCTCAATTTGACCAAGCCAAATCTTAGGCACCTGTCTTGAATTCTCCCCAATGACGAAAACATGGGAACTGTGCTCAAGAATACTCCTAAGCAAGCAAAGTCAAGAATTCGGTTCAAAACCCAAGAAACAACCAAACACCTTCAGGCCGCGACATCCATGATCCTCACGACCGCTACCTTTATCAAAAACCCTACAACAGGCTGGGTCCTTACCCTTACGGCCGTCATCTTTGTGTGATCCTAGAGCAGGCCACGACTCCCAATTCTCATGCTGCCACATTTGTGAAACCCTAAACCTAGCTGCGACTTTTAAAAGTCACGGCTGTCACTGTCATTGCCATAAAGGTAGCGGCCGCCACTTTGACACCTTTTTGGACAAGTGGCAGCATTCTAGAGGATATCTAAGCTCCAACCTTACCGATAAATAGGCGCCATTCCCCACAAAATTAGGAGAGAACCACCTAGATACTAATACTCTACCGAATTCGATTCCCACCCGATACTCATACTCATACACTCCCAAGCCTAGTTCATGGCTTTACTTGCACCGGTGAGGTCGTGGAGCTCGGATTACTTGGCAATATTTGACTCCCACATTTGAGAAGGCATTCAAGGTGGTTATCCATATGAGGTAATCTTAGGGAAACCGTGACATTTCTTTAAACCCTCAGCTTCTCTCTCCCGTGTGTGTCACGGCTAAGGTTTTCATTGGATATTTATTTCCTTGATATCTATTCATATCTAGCATGTTCATAAAAGTATTCATGATAAACAGCATGTCTGTAACCTCATGTATCTCATAGAATAGTATACCTCAATTCATTTTCGCATTTACTGGTACATTGGGCACATGAAACAATCTCTGTGGTTTTAATAAACCTGATGGCCACGACCTTCGGTTGTCACGACTGTGCGTTATTTTGACCTAAATATTACGGCCACCACATATTTGCTTTTGGCCACAGCTTTCCTCTTTATTTTTGTCACGGCCGCAACATTTTGTTGCTACGGCCGTGAACTTTTTGTGAGACCAGTAGCATGAAAATTGTGTTTTAAGCCATTTATTACCTATTTTTAACATTTTATATATTGTGTTTCTAGATCCATGTTACTGTAGGGGATAAAGGATGGTAGATCTATTCTTGATAAAGTGGGTTATGGTTTTCATCCTATACATCCCATTTATTTGAGCTTCTGTCGGACCTTAAACGTTGAA
This sequence comes from Heliamphora ciliata, assembly GCA_032360265.1. NCBI lineage: Eukaryota > Viridiplantae > Streptophyta > Magnoliopsida > Ericales > Sarraceniaceae > Heliamphora > Heliamphora ciliata. Next base: position 14,200 of record JAUMHN010356252.1, on the reverse strand, counting down.
CACCCAATCTGGACCTCAAAAATACCCTGGCCGCAACCTTTGGCTGTCACGACCGTCACTTTTTACGTCTCTTTTACTTGCGGTAACCTTATATTTGTCACAGCCACAAGTTTTGTGACTCATTTTGTCGCAGCCGCAACATTGGTTGCTATGATTGTGAGTTTTTTTATATATCCAGTAGCTTAAAAACAATGCTCAAATCTCTTCTGTTCTTTCTGTGGAACCTGTATATAGCATGTTAGAGACAAAAACACTATTGCATGACCCTTAGTCTTTTTCTTGCTTCATCTAACTTTTCATCGCATGTTTTTCACTTTGCTTAGCTCAAATAATGCATGCGGCAAGTTTAGAAATGATATCCAAGTTGCATGTGTTGGAGGTCAAAACGCCAAAATCATTGTTTTTGTAAATGATTTTTCAATAAAAAATAACTGGACAGGCAATCGCCGAAATGGGCTCCAGAAAAAACTTTTAAAGTCGAACGATCAAAATAAAATCGGTGCGACCATAGTTAATTAAATTTATTTAATTAACTCATCTCCCCACGTTAAGATTCTTGATACCCACAAATTAAATTTATTTACTGACAATTTAATTTAATCGGTATCTTAAAATACCTTAAACCCTTCTGCTTAACTTATTTGACCGCCGGATAATCAAATCCACCTGCAGGGTTTAGTCCGATCAAAACTTATAAACTTTCTTAAGGGGGTATCGTCAATTCCGATCATTTGAGATGTAGATTCCGTCAATAATTAATATTCACCACATAAATAATACCGCTATTCAACTCACCGAGAATATAGACCCATATAAGATCGCACTCTCTGATGAATCAAAATAACGAATATTAAATATACGTAAATCAATAATTATTTTAAGATTAAAAGCATAAGCACTATTAATAATAGCATTAGGGTGTGAATTAATTTATATAGTCAGTATAAAATTAATTACCCCAATGTGTTCCTTTCAATATATATAAAGTGTACTAACACAGAGAGTTAGAATAATAGGCGACGCTATTATTTGTTTCCCGTTACCAAGACAGGCCTACTAAAGCTCTGTGCTACAGTCGTGCCGATGGTATATTTATTTTCATTTAAACTGTAAATAAATACTTATATTCTGTAAGAACCTAAAATCTGATCTTTTGTGTGTAAGCCGTACTCTATACACCAGATTAAATACTGTACAAAATGTATGACATCTATCCATAATATTAAAGAAATAATATTACATATATTGCTCATTAAGATTCTCATAAAATAAAAAATTAATTTTATTAAAATAAAATTAAATACTAAAAATATGATTTTCAGTATATAACCCTAACATGACCATTAGGATTGTAGTTAAGATTTTTTTCTTCTTTGTTTGCTTTTGTATGGATTCTCTCTAACCTCCTATTCTGTAAATGTTACTTTCGAAAAGTTTAAAACAATAACCAATACTAACAAAATAGAGGCCAACCTCACGGTTCGGCAAAAAGGGTGCCTAACACTTTCCCTTTTCATATTTTAGCCCCCGAACTCTCTTATTCTCTGGTTACGTTTAAAAAAGGACCTGTGGCCTTCTTTTTATTTTTCTTAGTTTTTCTCAAAAACCAAGTGGTGATTCCATTTTTCTCAAAAACGTGTTTGGATATCTCGAATTTTCTTGTATTTTTTTTTAAAAAGAAAAAATTATTTTTCTAAAAATAATAGATATTCGACACACCATTCTCCCCGAAAATGCCTATAGTTTTTCTAGCAACTCCGTTGGGGACTGATTTTTCAAAAAATTCATAATAGGGCTTAACTTGAAATGTTAATGGTTCTTGTTATAAATTTTTCATTGGTATTTGCATTTACATTGTGCATATTTGTGTGCTTGATTCTCAAACCCCCGCTTCACCTACCCGATACCTTGGTCAGTTTATTGTCTCGAGGTTATGTCGGGTAAGTTAGCAAGCTTTCTTGCCATATGCTCCCATAGATGTGGAAAAAAAAAGTTATTACATACCGTTTGACCATGCGTTACACTATTCCTGGCATTGAGAGGTATATGTTTGACTATATTCCGAAGGTACACTAAGTGCTGACCGACCAGTCTTCTCATGTTGCATATAGCTTCTTAGACTCCTTCTTTTAGGATTATGTGATTTTCTTTTATGGATGCTTTTGTTTGTATAGTTAGCACCCCATTTAGGTTTACTTTTTATTTTTCCATCCCGTTGTCGAACATGAGTTTGCTTCAAGCTTAAACCCGACCGACGAGTTATCCGATTTACACGAGTTCTTTTAGTTCAGATACCCGAAATAATAGCTTCGTGCCGTGAAAGCTCTATACGCACTTGGGCCTAATCTCTTAATGGAAGACTCAGACGTGTAGAGCACTTGAGATTACTGATGGCAGACCCAAAATTAACTATAACAGACATGATTAGGGCAATCTTGGAACTACAGCGAACAATCAAGGGGGTTAACACTACTGTGGCCAATCAGACCAAAATTCAGACTCAGTGCCAAGCAAAGATCAAAGCCTTACAGATCCGAATTATAGACCCCAATGCAATTATCTCGAATGACCAAGAAGATGGAGTATGAGACAACATTTGGGATGATAATGTGGGACCCGATGGAGCCCAACCGGCAGTTGTGCTGCTTGTATGGCAGGGAATCTCAAAAATCTTAGCCATCAAAGAATCGATCTTGTCTGATAAGGTCGGCGAATTGGAGAATATTCTGAGGAAGGCCCGAGGGGTCAAAGACTACATGTTAGATGTGAAGGGGCTCTGTTTGTTCCCGGACGCTAAACTCCACGAGAAATTTAAGATGCCTAACATGGAAAAATTTGACGAAATTGGATACTCGATGATCCATTTGAGAATGTATGCAAGGACCCTGTCGTCAATAGGGATCAGTGATTAGTTGAAGGCTCAGCTTTTCTAGCGGTCTTCGTCAAGAGCCGCCCAAAAGTGGTTTATGTCGCTAATACTTCGAAGACGAGAACCTGGGAAGACATTACTACTGCATTTGTCAACAAGTACAATTATAACATCTAGCTTAACGTTACTACTCGGTTACTCGAGACTACCCGACAAGAGGCCAAAGAATCTTTTATCGAGTTTCTGACCTGTTGGAAGTCAAGGCAGCTAAGATGACAAACTAGCCCACTAAGAAGAAGCAAGTGAGGATGGTGGTGAAGAATTTGTAGCCACAATTTTGAAAGTATCTAATAGCGCATCCCTTGATGATGTTTGAGCAGGTTTTTGATATTAGGATACATATAGAGGATGCCTATAGTCTGGGGATATTGAGAAGGGAGAGTCAAGCCAAAGAACGGCTAAGAAGCCTTATGTCAACAACCTGAACAATGCCACCAATTCTATGAACCGAAGCTATAAAGAGAACCTACTGAACCCGAATCTGAGCCAGCTTAATCCATCCACCTAGCCAGCTACCCAAAAGCAACCCCGCAACCAAAAGAGAACCTTTACCCAACTCACCGTATCGTTGACTTCTATTTTAAGCCATTTAATTGAGAGGGGCCTCATAAAGCCTTTAGATCCGACCCCGCCACCAAATCCCTTGCCACCCAGGTATAATCCAACCCAGTACTGTGCTTTTCATCAGGAGTATGGTCATTTAACCAATAACTGCATGAGACTTCGAAATGAGATCCAGGATTAAATAGATAACAAGATGATTCCTTCACCTACCGCCGTTCAGAAGCCAAACGTGACCACCAATCCTTTGCCAAATTATGCAACCCAGCAGAATGCGAATGCTGTTGGAGAAGGGATGAAAGATTTTGATCCTACAAAATTTATAGTCTTCGTGACAGAACCGAAGCCTGTTGCAGCTTTGCCGTCTGGCTAAGACGTGTTGCTGATCAACGGCCTTATTGAGGAATTAATAGATGATGATTTTGATGACTTTTTGATCTTTTTCATTCATGAGGAAGAAGGTCTTCCCCCTTCCGAAAGCGATGATGAAGAAGATGAAGAAATTAGACGTTTGTGAGAGGATTTGGCATGCCTTGAGGCGTTAGATGATTTGTAGGAAGCCGGGATAGACATCGAATGGCATATTTCAACCGTTCTGAGCAATGATGCAGTGTGGCATAGAGGGGCGGCTTGGTATGGAGAAGCTGAGCTGAGTTTTAGAGTGGAAGAGATGAAGAATGAAGTATCAAAAATAGTAGAGTCATTAGAGAGAAAGAAGGTTGATAGCAAGAATGGATAGGAAGAGAAAACACCAGCCAGCGAGAAAATCGAGAAGAAGAAAGAGCAAGAAGAAAAGGGAAGGATTTACCCCAAGTGAATCTTTTGGGAACCACGGATTCTGTGTTCGATCCCTCAGTATATATCGATCCTCTTCATGAGCCAAAGTTGAGAACTCCTATACTCAAAGGACCAGCTTTATGCTCTCTCGAAGTAGAAGAAATCTTATACCAAGAAGAGAACGATCTGTGGGAATTAGAAAAAGTGGAGTAGGAATTTATGGATATAGAGTATGACGAAGGAGAGGATGTGCCAGAATGGCATTCGATTATGGAGGAACCATATGGCTATGCGGGCCTATGGGAACCTTGGGTCCCTCCCCTACCGTATGATTATGTAGACTCTTTTAATGGGGTATCGTTGCCACAACTCTTCGAGTTAGAAACTGATATCAATAAAGAAACCCATTAGTTTGCACAAATTGTAATGGGAATTGAAGAATATCTCTAGGGAGTTGGAGGAGTTAGTGAGGAAGATAGTTGAGGAAAGACAAGCATAGATGGTTTCTGGACCTTCCAAGAGGAAGGGTACCCAGTGGCTGAAGTCCAAGAAGTAATCAACCAATTTGAAGGCCTGTGGGAGCCCGAAGAGTAAGTAGAACATCTGACGAGAAGTAAGAGGCATTTTAAGCCCACACATCTAGAAAGAGGGCAACCAAGTAGGGGTTAATAAGAATCAAGAAGGCAAGGGGAGAAGCATAATAGTGAAGAGGAAGACATAGTTTTGAACTAGCTCAGGAAGATGCAAGCAAATGTGAGCATTTGGGGGCTACTCGTGGCTTCCCATAAGCACCAACAGGCAGTTTTGAAAGCTCTCAACAGTATAGACATTCCAATCAATGTCTCCCCCGCCCAGTTGGTTGGAATGCTGATGCCCAAAATGCAGCCCAATGTCATTGTCTTCAGTGATAAGGACTTCCCGACAGAGGGGCTGTCTCACAACAAGCCGCTGCATTTAGCTATTAAGTGTTTAGGGAAGTGGGTACCAGTCGTCTTGATTGACAATGGATCCTCCCTCAACGTGTGCCCACTACGAACTGCTTACTACTTGGGATTAAGGATGTAGGATTTCAAGTCGAGTGCACAAGGAGTGCGAGCGTACGACAACACACGAAGAGATGTTTTGGGGTTAGTGACTTTCATCGTGATAGTGAGGCCACTGGAAAGTGATGTAGAGTTCCATGTTCTCAACTTGCTGGCTTTATTTAATCTGTTGTTAGGAAGGCCTTGGCTACACGACCCGACAATCAGAGCTATTTCGTCAACGCTGCACCAAAAAGTGAAGCTGATCAAGGAAGGAGTAACTATCACCATACCGGGTGAAACTGACTTGTTAACCCCGCTTTATGAAACTACCCCGCTCCTCAAGATCCAACATAAGGAACAAGATCACCTTCCGAATGGGTTCAACTTTGACGAGACAAGGCTGTGCAAGTTCTGATGAACGAGGAAGAGAACTATGGGAATTCAAAAGTCATAGCCATGATGAAAGGAATGCTTTATTTTTTAGGAATGGGACTGGGTAAACACTTACAAGGAATCTCAGAACCGATCCTCGTGTACCACAATCGTCACAGATACGGGCTTAAATATAAGCTAGAAATGGGAGGATTGAAGCTGGGAGAGTATGGGCCGATGTTGAATAGACGTTTTATCAAGGAGGGAGATGACTTCCCTTACTATGGGTTTCTCAAGCCTTGGATTGAGAAAAGGACCAACCAGAAGCTGCCAGAGTTGGAGATCTTTTTCAGCCACCAGCTATCTGATAGAGAGGAGGAAGCAGAGATATGGAAGATGGGCTTCACTAGAAAGGAACCGACATACTGAGTAGTTCATTGCGAAGAAGGGGATCTGGGATATTTCTTCGATGAAGAGAGACCCGAGTGCGTATAAGCAACGAGAAAAATAAAGATGTGCTAATGATGGATGCCAACACGCCTGCGAATTACACCACGCTTATCATGGATGCTGTTGAGAAGAAAAAGAGTCAGTCTTTTGAGTCTTTTCATATGCATGATGTAAAAAGTGAGTTGTAATCTAGGTCTGTTGAGTCTGTTCTTATCGAGTCTGTGAACAGTGTTTGTAATGACGAGTCTACCAGGATTGCACCTGTTGGCGTCTCGAGCCCCTTTTGCTTTAAGTCCCAAGTTGTAACCCCTGTTGAAGTTAATGAAATGAAATCAGGTTTTGCTTACTTCGTTATGTCTCAAATATTTTCTGTTGATTCTAAAATTTTTGATGAATTCAATGAGGATATACCCCAAGAATTAAAACTTTTAATTGAAAAGGAAGAAGAAATGCGAGCTAAACCTGCAATAGAAGAAATTGTTTTAATAAATCTTAATAATGAAGAAGATCCACAGATAGTTCAGGTTGGTTCTACACTCTCTTCTTAGGAATGTGAGCAATTAACCTTTTTATTAAATGAATTTAAAAATATTTTTGTGTGGTTCTATGAAGATATGCCCGACATAGATCTCGACATCATACAACACCAAATCCCTCTTTACCCCGATACCAAACCCGCCAATCAGATTCTTAAAAGAATCAGGTTGGACTGGGCTTTCAAGAATAAGGAGGAGGTAACCAAGAAGATAGATGCCAGATTTCTTATGGTTACAGAGTACCCAAAGTGGGTTGCTAATATCGTCACAGCACCAAAGAAAGACGAAAGAATCCGAGTGTATGTCGACTTCAGAGATCTTAATAGGGCTAGTCTTAAGGACGACTTTCCTCTTTCCCACATAGATGTGTTGGTAGACAATACCGCCGGGAATGCACTTCTGTCCTTCATGGATGGATTTTTGGGATACAACCAGATTTTGATGGCACCAGAGGACTGAGAAAAGACTACCTTCACGACGCCTTGGGGAACCTATTGTTATAAGGTCATGCCATTTGGGTTAAAGAATATGGGAGCAACTTACCAAAAGGCTGCAACCACGCTACTGCACGATATCATGCACTAGGAAGTAGAGGTATACGCGGACAACATGATCGTGAAGTTTAAGACTAAGGAAGGGCAAGCCACCGCGCTAATGATTTTTGGACCTTGTATTTTGACAGAGCTTCAAACCAGTACAGACATGGGATGGGGATAGTCCTAATTACTCCCGATGATTCCCACATCCTATTGGCTTATAAGTTAAGTTTTGAGGTTACTAACAATTAGGCCGCGTACGAAGCTTGCCTAACTAGATTGGATGCAGTCTTAAAACTAGGGACAAAGAAGTTGGAAGTTAAAGAGAACTAGGCTTTGGTCGTCTCTCAAGCAAAAGGAGAGTAGAAGGTCAAAGTAGAAGGTTTATCCAATATCACCTAGAGCTCGAAGTAATGTTCCCACGCCTTGAAAGTGTGGTGTTCACCCACGTCCCGAGATTGCAGAATAAGTTCGCTGACGCTTTGGCTACTCTGGCATCAATGATAAACCTTTAGAGATTCAACAAAGAGATAAACCCATAATTAATGATGTTGCCGCCGTCAAAGAAGTCAATGATGGACTACCCTGGTACCACGACATTTGGAATTTCATCGAGAAAAGGGAGTATCTTAGTCGAGCCAGCAAAAAGGATCAAAGAGCTATCAGGAGACTGTACAATAGGGAATATCTAAAAATTAATAAGCTTTGTGTTAACACGAAAGAAGGACACAAATTGATGAGAAAGGTTTAGAGAGGAGTTTGCGGGCCTCACATGAATGGAATTATACTAGCCAATAAGATTCTGCTCCAAGGATACTTTTGGATGACGTTGGAGACAGACTGTCACCAGTTTGTTCGAAGATGCTGAAAATGTCAAGTTCACGCGAACCTCATCTATGTACCACCGTCTTAGCTCTATAACATGACTTTGCCATGGCCATTTTCAATTTAGGGAATTGACGTGATAGGAAAAGTCACACCCAAGGCTTCGAATGGAGATGAGTTTATCCTCGTAACAATTGACTACTTCACGAAGTGGATCGAGGCTGCCCCCTACTCTGTTGTGAAAGCCTCCTATGTAGCCAGGTTCATCAGGGAGAATCTTATCCATTGATATGGGGTTCCGTACGAGATAATTTCCAATAATGGTTCTCATTTACACGGAGAAGTTTTATATCTTTTGGAGGAATATCGAATTGTCAGTCATAAATCTTTTTTGTATAGACCGCAAACCAATGGAGCCGTGGAAGTCGCTAACAAAAATGTGAAGAAGATCCTACAAAAGATGATAAAGGGAAGTAAAGATTAGCCAGAGAAGTTATCGTTTGCGCTTTGGGGATACCGAACATCGATTAGGACTTCTATCGGAGCAACACCTTATGCACTAATATATGGGATAGAAGCAGTTCTACCCATAGAGTTGGAGATTCCATCTTTGAGAATAATGGCTGAAAGTAGTATTCCTGAGTCAGAGTGGCAGAGAGATAGATTTAAAGAATTGCTCTTGTTTGATGCAAGAAGACTCAGGGCGCTGTTTCATATTCAAGGGTATCATAGGAGTATAGCTTGTGCGTTTAAAAGAAAGTTAAGTCTCGGAACTTGAAGAAAGACGACTTAGGCCTCAAAGAGATCAGAGCTCCAGTTTTCGACCCAAGAGGCAAGTTTAAATCTAATTGGGCTGGACCGTACCTTATTAAAACCCTAATGTCAGGAGGAGCAGCGATTCTTATGGATCTAGATGAGAACGTCTTCTCTACACCGATCAATTCAAATCAGCTTAAAAAGTTCTATCCCTAAGAGGAAACTCACAAAAGGAGAGTGTCAATACTCGAGTGGAACCCGAGCCTCGAATTACGTTATGGCCTGATTCCCTTGTTACGGAATAGGTAGGAAGCTTCTGTCAGAAGTTCGGCCCAAACCCTTGTTTGAAACTCTCATTTTGTAACATGTTTTGAGTAGTGGATTAATGCAAAAGCTTACTTTAAGTTTTTTTTTCTGATAAATTGGTTAAATTACAAAAATAAAAATCTAAAGAACAGCTTCAGAAATCACTACGAACAAAAGTGGAGAAACTTTCATTAAGAGTTTTTACTGACTCAATTGTAATTCCAAAATAAGGGAGGCTTACAAGTCCTCATCCTAAAAAGAAACAAACAAAATATCGGGGTACAGTGAGGTAAAGTCAAGTCCTTTTTCTCTTTGCATGTCCTCCATGTCATGCACTGCGCCCTAGCTCCGTCCTAATCCAAGCCTTGTAATCCTTAGAAAGATAGTTATCAAACTCTCTATCGATTGGCATCATCAGTCGAACAGACCAAACCCGCTGATACTGACCCAAGAAAGGGGCCTGATAAGGAGAACTATACAAATGACTCACAGCAGTATCGGGCCTGATTTGAGTATGCCCGAATCGACGAAGGATGCAGTACGGGTGATAAAAGGTGGCCAGCCCCAAGCCAATCAGAAGGACCCCCGGATGATCCATAGTTGCAATAGTCATAAGAGATATCTTCAACCAGAGGCATTGCCAAGAGATGTCCTCCCTGGTCAAAGAGCTCAGATAATCCTTCAAAGCAACTTCAGTGGAGTAAAGGCGAAACACCAAACGGTGGATAAAGGACTTCACACTGTAGCTGTCAGATACGAGCTTCTCTAGCAAATTCACTTTCTCCATCATTCAAACCTGAGAGAAACAAAGACAAGAAGAGCTAAGTGGAAAAACCTGAGAGAAACAAAGAAAAGAAGAGCTGAGTGGAAAAACTAAAGAGAAATAAAGAAAAAAAAGAGCTGAGCAGGAAAATAGAGAGAAAAATAGAAAAAGGAGAGTTGACTAACCACCTGTAGCAGAAGAGCATTGCTCGCAAAAATAAGGTACACCTTCAGTGTGGAACGCCTCAAGGCCAAAAAGTGTCTCAGCAAGAACTAGCGGAACAGGGTCCCGGCCCTCGTGCATCTGATAGGCCACATCTACCAAAGAAGAACTAATTCGACCGTCAGAAGGTCCCAAGAGAAAATGGGCCAGTAAGCAAATACAAAGAGCATAATGGCACAGGAGTTTGAAGGAGACGTCGGCAAGAGAACCACGAGGTCCAGAACGGTCTATGATCCGTGCCACATCAAGGAATCCATCATGGGTGATGAGTGAAGCCTCACGTCTGGAATAGCTACAGAGCTGCATCAATCGATCCCTGGGACTCGAGAAGGGAGTAGAAACTATGACCTCCTCTCAAGACGAGTTCCCAACATTGGCAAAAAACTCCTCCACTGTCGGGCACAACTCCTCATACCCGAAGCGGAACATGTGTACATTAAGATCCCATAGTTGGGCAACTCCTCTCAAGAGATGCTAATCGATCCTCATAGTTCTTAGGGAGAACAGTGCATCTAGACCGAAGTTGAGAAAGTTATTGCGCTCGACCAAGAAAAAGTCACCCATCCAAGCCAAAAAAGAGTTGTTGTAGGAATGGGCCATGGAGAAGACAAAGGGAATAAAGAATATTCAGAATAGCGGGGTCTGGAATAGGGGACCCCTTTTATAAAGCCAAAAATGGGAGAACCACAGAATCTGCTTTGAGTTTTGCACCAAAAAGCTTTGTAACGGCCGCCACCTTTTTTCTCACGGTCGTTACCTTCCAAAGTCGTGGCTGCTCTTAAACTTCATGGCAGTGAACTCCCAAACTCCAAGCCGCGAACTTTTCTTCAAGAAAGTTTAGGCTGCCACTTTTGGAACCCACGGCCATGAGATCATTCCTCACGACCGCAGCGTTTTTTGTGCAAAAAATTTAACAGCATGCCTTTTCTGTGTCAACATGCCCAAATCCTTGTCAAAACCCTGTTAACAACTCGCAACATGAAAATGGATTTACAAGGCGAGATATCAACTCACAAGCTATACATCATGCATAATAATCATATCCAAGTAATCAAAAATGTTTTTCTTACAAAAATGAACGAAACAAGAAGCATCCATGATAGGTCAAAGAATGTAAACCAAGGGGCATAAAGGCCCCATCCATCGCAAGAAGTGTATCGGAGTAATGTGTATGAACAAGTGTATCGGAATGTATATATCAGCGGGCACGCAGGCCCAAATGAAGAATAGGCACGTAGCCCTCTATGTATAGTAAAAGGTGAAAGAGAAGGAAATCAATAGCAGGGCAGCAGTAGGATGATCACTCTCGCCGGGTCCTCTTCTTTCGGACCACATAGCCTCCCTAGGACGACTCTCCGAATGTCGACCCGGTCTTCTCTACCTCCTCTAAGCTAGCAGCAATCTGTGTAGCGCTAGAAGTTTGGGCTCTAGATGAAGAAGCAACAGTAGTAGAAGCAGACGTAGAAGTCCCTGCAGAAGGTGCAGCTAGTACAACTAGTGCCACATGACCTCCGCGAGTCCTCGGACCCCTACCTCAGCTACGTTGAAAGAAGAAATGGGCATAATAGATAACAGTACACATGAACAAAATGGAAAGTGCAAAAAGGTAAATAGAACAGAATGAAGCATGTACCGTAGCAAGGTCACCCTGGGGAGTAGGAGGCTGCATGCTCTGAGCTTGAAAAGCACTGTCCCAGGGGCAGACCAGCACCTTCAGGCCGGTGATGAGCCAGAGGCACTCCTCACCCCACACTCAGGGAAGTTGTCAAGAAAGTGATCACATCAGTACAGGTAGATATAAAAGGCAATATGTGAAGAAGGAAGGGAATGATGTTGTGCTCCACGCTGGGAGGAAGACGTAGCTCCTGTGCCGTCAGATCCAGGATCTGAATCTGATGAAGGTTCCCATCAATGAATGTGTCCACTGTCCAGGATAACTTGGGATATGCAGCTCCACCAGAACCAAGGGCAGCAGGAGGAGAAGCCCGCAGAGCAGCACGGGCCCCCATGGCCGGTATGAGCCTCTCTTAGGCGAAGACCGTACAATCATGATCCCCATCCTCGATCAACATAGCAGTGTCGATACCCATCATAGTACAAATAATCTTAGCTGTATGAAGGGCGTCGGTCTGACGCATCTCGACCAGAGGTGTCCTTGGGATACGAAAGTGATCATACCCCAAGGACTATCGAACCACACGCTCACCGAGGTACAACTCCCTGCAGAATGGCCCCTCAAGCAAGACGCAGGTCCTAACAACCTCTTGACTTTGCATCAAGTCGACGCCAACTCGCTCCTCCATGCCAATCTAGAGATCTCAGCGAACCTGAAAGGTAAGAAAACATGTCACTAACCAGTATGTATAGAAAATGAGAATGAACATGAAGAGAATAAAGGACGTAACCAATCAGGAATGAGGGTGTCCAGGAAGTAGCAATCGCCTTCCAGGTCCTTCCCGCCGGGCTTTATACCCCGATATCGCCTGGCCCATCAAAGCGCCCAGGGGATCACGATAGGGTCGTCAGAAGTATTCACCAGTGAGCGCATACCCAGGAACTCGTAAGCCTAGAGCTACAAAAAATCAAGGAAAGCATCAGTACAGTTGAAAGAGATGTGTAGATATGGAAATGGGAAAGGAAAGCAGGAGAAAAGAAACATAGATATACCTCTCAGATGCGCCAATAATCACCCGTGCTCCGATTAGAGGTGCGGGTACAAGCACTCGTGTAGCCATAAAGAGTAGCCAGGGCAGCTCCCCCTAGTCAAAGGTGCCTATGCTATCTACCACCGCCATCGACAAGGAGAATAAAGGCGCGCGCCACCCACTCGAAGTGACGGGCCTCTAAGCAGATGAAATGTCTAAAAGTCTTCCTCAGCCATGTGCATCGGATGTTCCCCTTGCCGATGGCTGGGGGCACCTGGCCAAGGAAGAAGGTAAGAGCCTTGAGGCTCTCGCTAACATCAGGGTCGAAGGGGATCGGGTCGCCTCCCACCCAGATCCCGGTGATAAGTGCAAAGTCAACCAATGTGAGTGTGACCTCGAAGGAAGGTAGATGGAAAGTGTTGGTGGTGTCCCACCACCTCTCGATCAAGGTTGTAAGCAGGACCTAGACATTGCTGGTCCCATTCAGCATGGTGACAAAACGGTCGAATCCCACTCCGTCCATGATCTCCCAACTGCGCGGAGGTAGGGCTGTGTACCCCTTCAAAACATCAAAAGAGCCACCATGACTGCAGATGCGAAGCATCCCCTGAAACTAAAACAAAACGAACGAATCAGTAAACAAGAACAATGACGGAATCAAAATCAAAATGTGCAACAAGATAACTAAAACAAAGCTCTTCGCTAGTTTTTACCCAACGAAAACGACAATCTAATCCACCAAATAGATTCCAAAACAACTTTAAGCAATTCAAACTTCTTTCAAAATTCAAGTTTCAGTTTCAATCTTCGGTAAAATACAACTTCTTACCAAATCAAAAATTGTTTTCAATTCCTAACGGACGACGACCCGATTCAATTCATTTCAAATTCAGAACTTCGTTAAAGCCAATTCGTCTCATTTCAAAACTTAAATCCGATGGTCCGACTTTAATTCAAAAGATTAATTTGAATTCAACTCTTCTCAAATCCGGTTCAAAACAATTCAAATCAAAACCTAGCATACCCCAACACAAGACTTAAACACTGGAGTCTAAACTCTAAGATCCCATCAATTCAATTCACTCCAAATTCAACGAGATCCATTTCAATTTAAAATTCAAACTTTTAAAGTTTAATGCAAACTTCAAATCAACATACAAACCCTCAATTTCAATCTCAAGTCAAACTAATTTCTAAGTTTGGCTCCCCAAACCCACAACTCAACATGGTTTCTACTCAAAGTTGATCCATATCCAAGACGTGTTTCATTCAAAACTCAAAGTTTTCAAATTTAGCCAAATTTTGCATAGATTCATTTTCAAATTCAACACAAACAAATTCACGTCCAATCAAAATTTTAGTATAATTTTCATTTCAAATTCAATTCAAATGAGCCCCATTTTCAAAGTCAAAAATTATTTTCAAATCCAATCTAATCCAAAACCAAAATCTGAGTGCACCCCCAAAGTCCATTTTCTACGAGTCTAAAGTTCAATC